>JAKCPI010014795.1:0-11251 GCA_023213315.1 Euborellia annulipes | reverse complement strand
AAACAGGGAAAGATGAAGACCGAGTTAGTTATATAACAGCAAAGAAAGACTTAAGAAGACTAGAGAAAGAAAAAATGAAAAAGGAAAGAGAAAAAAGCCGGAAAAGAATTGAAAGATCAAAAAGTACAAAAGAATTCTGGGAGCAAGTTAATAGATTTAGGAAAAGAAGGAAAAGAGGAAATGAAAAGATTGAAATGAAGACATGGGAAAATCACTTTATGTCTATATTTGGAGGGAGTAAAGTAAAAACAATAGTTACGTATGCAAATACAGAAAATATTGATTATATAGATGAGTTGGATAAAGAAATAGAATTTGAAGAACTAGAAGAGGAAATAAAAAAATTAAAAAAGAATAAAACTCTGGGAAAAGACAATATAATTAATGAATTTATCAAGGCGCTACCAGAAGCAAAAAAATATCGTCTGCTGGATTTATATAATGAATGATGGAAGAGAGGGGAAATATGCGATGAATGGAGAATTGGAATAATTGTCCCGATACACAAGGGAGGAAAACTAAGTGACCCAAAAAAATTTTAGACCTATAACACTTCTTAACACTTGGTATAAAATATTAGCAGGAATCATGAGTAAAAGATTAAGAAGATGGCTCGAACAAGAAAATAAGCTCTCAGAAAGTCAGGCGGGCTTCAGAAAAGGAAGATCCATTCTGGATAATATATTTATACTAAACTCGCTCATTGAAGAGAAGATTAGCAGGAAAGCAGGAAAATTATACGGAGCCTTCATAGATTTTAAAGCAGCGTTCGACTCGGTCAACAGAAACATTCTGATAGAGAAAATCAAGAAGAAGGGAATAAGGGGAAACTTTTTGAAAATGATTACGAGCATTTACAAGGAAACCCAAAATATAATAAAATGTGAAGAAGGTCTCTCCGAAACATTCTGGAACACAAAAGGAGTACGACAGGGCTGCCCTCTGTCCCCGATATTATTCAATATCTATATTGACGACCTGGAGGAAAATTTGGAAAGAAGAAATGAGGGCGGAACCGTCATCGGGAAAGTAAAAAATACACGCGCTTAAGTATGCGGACGACGTAGTACTTTTGGCCGACGACAGTGCAGGCATGAGAGACTCGCTAAAGAGTTTGGAAAAATTTAGTACAAATAATGAGCTGGAATTGAACACAAAAAAAAGTAAAATAGTCATTTTTAAAAGAGGAAAGCCCTTCAAGAAGAAAGAAATATGGAAATGGAAAGAAAGTGAACTGGAAACGGTGGAAAAATATAAATACCTGGGAATATGGTTCGACAAAAGCCATACCTATAAAGAACAAAGGGATATTCAAGTAGGAAGAGGAAAGAGGCTAATAAGAGAACTCTGGGGAACTTTTAAAAGAAGCCGCCTCAAAAACATACACCTCAAATGCAGAATTTTTGATTCTTTGGTAACAACTGCGATATTATATGGAGTGGAGGTTTGGGGAAATAGAGAAGAGGAAAAGGTAGAAGTCATACACAACACCTTCATGAAATGGATCTTGGGTCTACAGAAAAACACTCCAACCTACATATGGAAAATGGAAATGGGAAGATGGAGCTGGAGAAACAAGATAATAGAAAAGAAACTGAAAATGATTTTAAAAATATACCAGATGCCGGAAGAAAGATGGCCGAAGATCTGCCTAGAAGAACTGTTAAGAAGAGGGAAGAATGGCGATCTTACAAGATGGATGGCAGATATAGTGAAGATCGGAAAAGAAGGAGGAAGACCAAGCCTACTGACAGACCTTTCAATAGACAAGACAATTGACAGTTTAGAAGAGGAGCTCAAATATGTATTCATGACTAACTGGGACAGTGAGGTACAAGAGACGTGGACAAGAATTGACAACTCAACTTATAACCCGCTCTACAAACAAATGAAAAAGGACCTGGGGATAGAAGACTACCTGACTAACAGATATTTAAGGGAAAGAGACAAAATGACATGGGCAAGAATAAGGTGTGGGAATGACCTAATGAAATTTGGGGGAAGGACTAATTGCAGGTTTTGTGAATCGACAGACGAAACACTAATACACTTAATGACATGTGAGATGATGGACCAGGAACTGACAGACGAATGGAGAGAATGGAGAAAAGGAAAATTAATAAGGAATGGACAAGACGAGAAGAAGTGGGCAAAAGAAATTATAAAGGGACTCGATATAAAATGGTGCCAATTCTGGAGAATTCTTCAAGAAGAAAGAAGACTAGAAAGATAGAGAAGTGCACGGTGATGAGACTATATATAAATAATTGTAAACAAGATGTAAACTGCAAATAATTATTGTAATTAATGTATCCCAAACCCCAAAAAAGGGGAGGGAGGGAATCGAATAAATAAATAAATAAATAAATAAAACTAGGACATTTTGAGAAACTTTTTCTTGTTTTATTGAAACGCATCAGGGAAAAAACAAAGCGTTATCTGATAATGATAATATTTTACACGAAATTATGATTATTACCAAAACGTCAGTAGTCTAATAAACATAAATATTCACAATAGTTATCCAACTTTCACAGAGTCAACATTTTAGAATCAATTCCATTTAAATAGAAAAAAAAATCCTCTTTTGCATTTACCATTGATGGGAAAATTTGTTCGATTTTATTTTCTGGAAGTTATGCAACACAAAAAACCAATTTTTTTTTTTAGACAAACTTCATTTTTTGGGTTGACATATATTTAGTTTCCGATTATCTATGGTTTCCGCCGATATATTAAAATTCAAGATGTAAAGTATATAAACGGGGGGAAATATTTATATTTTGTTACCATGGCAACCATTTCTCCTATCTTTCCTATGAAGTACAAGAGTAAAGTGGCCTTCAGAAGATTTAAAATTCAAAATGAGAATATACATTTTAAAAAGCATCTAAAAAATAATTGATTTTTAAATTTTAATCAAAATCGTTGGAGCGAACTAGTTGTTTCTTGATGGCTGGATATTATGATATGAGGATGCGTTACAAGGGCAGCCAAGGCGAAAAATAAAACAAAAAATCTATTTTTTGTCGACGTTTCGAGTGCCGATCGCACTCTTCATCAGGACAAAAATGATGTCAATTCGTCAGGTCGTTTGACATGGCAGTGTAGCAACTTTTTAACCAATTTACATTTACTTGAAGACTCTAGTATTTCGAGGTCGAAATCGTTGGAGCGAATTTTGAGAAAATCGAGAAAAACTGAAAAAGTGCATCAGTAAAATACTAGTACCTTTTGGCCGATTTCGATTAAAAGCGATTTTCACGGTCCAGGAGGGTGTCAAACTTATATATTCAACCTCAATTCCTTCATGTTTGAAATCGGATACACATAGACACACACAGACCATGTTGCGAAAATCACTTTTTTGGATTCAGGGGACCTCAAAACGTGTATATCCATCAAAATCTCGACATCGAATTTTTGACATGAATCCAATACTTTCTATATACCGGTATATATGTATATTAACATATAAATATAGGTAAGAGAAAGTAAAAATGGTCTGTTTTATAAGCTCTGAGGAAATTATTCTTAAAATACATAGATGAGATTGGTTATTTGAGTTGCCTACCAAGCAGGAGCTGTTAATTTATTCAACCACAGCCATAAATGCGATGAGATCAGATACTGATGTAGGGGAAGGACGGGCATAACGGCCAGGCTAAGCTTTTCGGATTTTTTGCGTTGACTTGCAATCGTTGTAGAAACTTTCGAATCATAGAATATATACATTAATTATTGGAGTTCATGTAAGAATATGTTTGGACTAACTTGTGTGAAAGGAATGTACTCAAATAATGGATTCTTCAAAAAGTACCCGAGTGGCCATTATGCCCTCAGGGGTAGGGCATAATGGCCATATAAGCAAGGAGTGATAAATAAATTGATAAAACCAAACTTTCAGTTTACAAAAAAATTTATTTTTACAAAATATTACCATATTTGAATTAACAAAACAGAATTTTACATATTTTGAATACAAGAGCTGCTTTTCGTCAAAAATATGTAGGTCTGCTAGCCTACTGAAAAAGAAATGTGGGGAAAAATACATTTTTAACAAAGTTTAAATGCGATGAGATCAGATACTGATGTAGGCCTACTTTTTCACTTTTTTTCGATTTTCTCAAAATTCGCTCCTACGATTTTGATTAAAATTCATAAATTAATTATTTTGATTGTTCGAGTTGATTAATTATAATTTAAATCGGGAGTTTAATTTCGTTGCTATAAGGTGTAAACTTCCTATTTAAATTATAATTATAACAAAATATAAATATTCGCCATGTTTATAAATTTAACATCTTGAATTGAAATGTACCGTACTCTCGGAAACTAAATATGTGTCGACACAAAAAATGTGTGACACAACTTTCAATTTGCAGAAGGTAAGAGTAAGTCACACTAGATTTTTTTAAGATAGGAAGAGGTAAGTCGAGGGAATAATTTATAAAACTATTGTTAGTATTTCACTTCATGAATAGGGAGGGGTGTTCGATTATGGGAAAAAATAATCGATTATAGATTATGAAAAATAATTGATTATTCCGATTAATCGATTATTGGATCCTGACAGACGAAAAAATATTTGATTATGAAAAAAAATAATCAATTACCTTTTTTTTTCTCTAGTAAAATTTCCATTTTTCCCTCTCGTGAAAATAATTTGACCTTTTTTTAGTATAAGAGTCTTCTCCCATCTTTTCAAAGGCATATTTCCCGAATATAATCGAAATAACAGATTAAGGTTATGGAGAAAGAAATAACAGATTAATCGACTATTTTTTATAATCGATTATTTTTTAAGAAAATGATCGATGAATAATCGATTAATCGATCGATCACTTTGTAAATTTATCCAAAACAAAACATTTGTTTATTTAGTTTTAGAAAGTCATTTCAAATTGCACAATCACAAAGAAATATGGAATAACTTGTGTAAATTACACGTAATTCAATTAGGCTGTTCAATTACAATAAACTCATTACTGAGTAAAAATGTATACAAAAATTGTAAATTAAGAAGAAATGAAAATAAATTGACAAATTCTAGACATCCCTAATCTAAATTAAATCTCTACTCAATGGAACCTATTTATTTTAAATGTAGAGCAAATTTTTATTTTTCCATCTCATTGTCAGTTTAATTCATAAAAACTTTGCACGTACTGGTATACGTGTGTGTGTGTGTGTGTGTGTGTGTGTCTCATACAAGCATTTTGCTTCTGTGTGTGTATTGTTTTAACAACAGAGAGGCGGCTTTAATGCCAAGCTGTACACATCTGTAGCTATTAGTAGTTAAAATTGTTAATTTTAGATCATTTTCGGAACGCAGCCAAACATTATGATAAATTCGAAAATAATTTTTTTTTTTTTTTTTTTTTTAACTAGAAGGTCAATTTTCTATTAAAAACATATAAAATTTTATTATTTAAAAAAAAATTTATTTTTTTCAGAAAAATAAATAAATTTTTGTCACATACAAGGATAGACGCCATCTATTTGGCAAATATTAGAAATGGGGTCAATAAATTGAAGTTATTTATTTATTAGTTATATATTATGAATACTATTTTTTTTGTTTTTTTTTAGAAATAGGAATATATTTAAATTTATCTTATCAATTTTGCACTACCTTTTTTATTTCTTTTACCTTTTTAAAATTCTTATCAGGAAGTTAAATTATATGGATTAAAAAAAAAAAGAAATTCTTCCCTACATAGGCCTAATAAAAAGAAAAATGTAGCAACTTTCTTTTTGTAGATATGAGTTTTATAAAAATTTATTCTTTCAATCAGATCATTTGTGTCTGAACATTCTTTAAGGGGGATCGGGAGCGAAGGTGTTACGCATGTTTTTCCCGATAAGATGGCGTAGTGTGTCATAAAAAGTATGTACGTTTATACGTCGCTCCTGAATCCCCTTAAAGGAAATTTTTAAATTATTTTTCTCGACCTTTTTTCTCATAAGCAGCAAGTTAATGGGAGCTACATGTCTTTAGATGCAGAAATAAACCTTTCACAAATTTAAAAAAATATCTACCAGTATGATTCCTATCAGTACAGTGCAATTAGGTCTAAACCACAACATTCAAAAAAAAGAGTTTCCCTCCAACCCCAAATTGTTATATCCCTTCCCCGTAGTATGTAAACGGTTCAGGAGATATAGAGGGGTAAAATTTGCAAAATTTGGTAAGCTCTTTTTTTGGATGTTGGGTTTTGCCCCTTTTTGGAGCTAATTGCACTGTACTATATTGATGATCGTCATTTTGGACTCCAGTAACAATCTTTCTTAACAAAACCATCGATTTGTTTTTGACAGCATAAATAGAATAAAATTATAATAATTATAAAAAAAAATTATTATATTAATAAATAAAAATGACTTTAAAATACATTTTCTTAGAGAAGTTACAAATTTATGAAAAAGTTGTAACGATAACACCATTACAATATAATAATAAAGAAGACAGTCAAATTACAGAATAAATTTTACTACTTCAAATTTTCACTTTATTATTTAAATAACTCCTAAGAATAATGATAAAACAAATTAAAAAAAGGTGAACCAGGTAGTAACTTAAACTACGTTATCGTTTTTATTTAAATTTACAAGGTCTTTTGTTAAGACAACAAAATAATTAAAAAATGATAGCGGGTATTCAGTAAATGGGAACCAATTATGAAATTTGCCTTTACTTAGTTTTTGAGTGAGAAATCTACATTTTATTAAGAGAAAACACATTTATCATAATAAGAAAGAAATCCAATTTGTGAGTGAGGCTATCAGATTTTCAGAGATTCATTTTTAGGGATTCCCCTCTAGAAAAGGGATGCTATCCAAACGAACCCTCAGAGAAATAGTTGTATGACTCATAACCGAATTACATAGGTAGCTGTATCTACCTCCTCTTCTTCTTCAGATTTTTCCTGAATAGTAGTTTTGTTTAATATCAAGTGTACTATAGAATTTTATAACCGGATGCTCTTCCTGCTACCGTCACGTCCCGCTCCATTTATTCAGGTTTGACATTTGCCATTGTTGTTTGTATATTAACCAGTTACATTGTGAGTAGTATTTTCTAAACTCCAATCCCACAGGGCGGGTTGTTTATAAAAAAGAAATTGCCCGAAATTACCAAAACATTTTTTTTTTTTTTGCTCCCATTTATTAACTTTGTCTGTTTAGATTGATGATAACATCTGTTCACTTAAGGGCTTCCCTTATTCTTTACAAAGGGTGTCACCAAATGATAATAGGTGTCTTCTCCATTAATGTTATAGTCGTTTTTATTGTTTTAGTAATTGTTAAGAATTAATAAGCTTACTTAAAGCGGAATAGGACCGAGGGGGTTACGCATGTTTTTCTCGATAAGATGGCGTAGTGTGTCATAAAATGTATGCCAAAAAAATCAAGTAATTCAACAATTTGCCAAGAGATGTCAGAATGGTAGCTAATAATGTTTAATGCATTTGATTGATTTTCATTGATCTTTAAACAATAAATACTTTATAAATGTTATTATATATTATGTCTTTTATAAAAGCATAAAAATATATAAATATAAGCCAGATATAGGCTAATACTATATCGTCTGTTAGACTAGCCTGCCATCTATTGCAAGAATGCTGAACTAATTTGACAGTTGATTTTTAAATAAATCATCTAAGCTTATTTTAAAAATTTCTTAATTAATATGTGATTAATAATAACAATAAATTCATTTTTAAATTTTAAAAAAATTAAAGATTATTGGGACAGATTGTTTTTTGTATTTGATTGATAACACAAAAATTAATTACGATAATTTTTTAATAAGTCATTAAAAAAAAATTATAGCTCGATGTCCCAATAATCTCTAATGAATTTAATTCATTAAAAAAAACCGCATTGAAAAATTCCTTATAATAGTTTAGTTTTTACTTTCCCTTACCCTATATTTTAAAGTACGTTTAGACGTCGCTCCTGGACCACCTTAATGAATTTAGACAATATTCAGATTAAAAGATTTTTTATATATTTTTAAAATCCTAAAAAAAGTCCTAATATGGAGCTGGCCAAATGGATAATTAATCCGGGGCCAAGTAAACAAGAAGATAATTTTTACTAGAATTTTGTTGTTGTAGCTTTATTTAATTCAATAAGCCCGTAGCATAAAGGTGAAACATTGTTCTAACAGTTGGAGATTCGCTTCTTGCGAAAAACAAATCTGGAGTGACTGGTCGCACAGCACACAACTTTCTCTTACCCAAAAGAAAGTTGTGCACTGTCACACCAGATTTTTTGGTGTCGAGATATATTTAGTTGCTTTTAGCATCTAAGTTACAAACTTGACCACGCGATTCATAGATGGCACTGAGGTACGAATGCTTTCAAATTTTCAAAAAAAATTTCACTGATATACTTTTTAAAGAGAATGTAAAAAATAATTGATTTATAAATTTTAATCAAAATCATTGGAACGAATTTTGAGAAAATCGAAAAAACTGAAAAGTACTAGTGCTTTTTGGCCGATTTTGTTCAAAGCTTATTTTCACCCCTTTGGAAGGTGCCTTATTTAAAGCTAAAATTTCAACCTCCTAGCTCTTTTTCGTTACTGAGGTATTTTGTTCACAAATACACACACAGACCAATTTGCTGGATTTACTTTTTATTTAGACTCAGGGGACCTCAAAACATGAATACCCATCAAAATCGAATTTTTGACATGATCGCAATACTTTTTTTTCTATATATATCATATATAGGGTAAGAGAAAGTAAAAATGTCAAATGAATTGGCAAGCAATGAATTTGAATAAATAAGGAAATAAGATGCTGTAAAACACCTTAAACAAATTTACTATAGCGTTATTATTACACTATTTATAAAGGAGGTGTGTAATTATTTTGCATAAACAATTTATAGCTGAGATGTTATATTAATAAGAGGGTAAAAATGAGAAATGCAGCTAAGGTTATTTCTTTATTTGGTCAATTCAAACAAGGAACCGAAACGTCAGCTGTGTGAATTGACCAAATAAAGAAATAATAGCTGCATTTCTCATTTTTACCCTCTTATTAATGTAATTATTTTCTTTATTACGGGAAAATTTCTTAGTCGTTGGAACAAAAACTCTTAAATAAAATTCAGCAACATTTGAAATATCAATAAAAACATGTTCCAAAATAATCCAATTTTATCTGCTTCTTTTTATTAAAATGATAGGCGTAGCCTAAAGGAAAAATACATCGCAGAATTGAATAGATTTTCATTTTATGAATAGAAAATAATAAATCAGGAATGTATTAAATGGATGTGGATGGAGGCTGAGGCAGCAGCAGCAGCAATTCTCCCCCTAATAAAAGACTGGCCTAAAGGGTGACCGAAGAGGCCCAAGGCAGATTAATTCGAGCGTGCGCCCTACAATGGGACGGTCACGTGGTTGGTCGCTTGGGGTCACCCAGCCATATCGCCAGATGGGCAAAAACTCCCCTTCCACAAGCTCATGCCAATTACCTATTTAAAATATTCTTTTTTTTTTTTTATTCTAATAGTATTTTTTATTTATCTAACCGATCATGGCCGTTTATTTTACTTACTTTAGATAATATTGAAACTAAATGGTTTTTCAATTCATATAGATATTCTAAAGCAGTTGATCTTATAATAAGAAAATATAAATATCTCTCAAGTCCCGGTTTAGACGAAGGTTCATAGACTACGCATAACACACATGTACCCAATGGAGCAGTCCAAACAGACAAAAGACAATGTGTCTCTCTCCATGGACCATGACAGGGGATTTGAGGGAGAAAAGTAGACCAGTTAATCAAAAAAAAAATGTATAATTATGAAATTAAATTAGAAGAAGCCCTCTCCAAAATTAGATCCATACTTGTGGAGAATGGAGTCAGCTTGGATAATAGTGGAAATGCTAAACTTAAATCTCATTTCCCAGCTGCCTCTACACCTGCCCTTCTTCCCCCTTCTAAACCCCTTTTAGTAGTAGGAAAAAAAAATTTGCATTATTTTCTATCTACAGCTACTGTACTGACCGAGAGCTATTGAAATTGTCAATATTGATCATCTTTAAGCTAAACTGTTATCAAGATAGGGGCTTGGCGTAGTTGGTAGCGCGCCTGGTTTGTAATACCAATGGTCGAGGGTTCGAATCCCAGGCAGTCCGATGATTTTATTTAAGCAATTTGAATACCAAATTACTTAAAAAAGAATGCCTGGACCCCCAATAGATATATTTACAAATAACGAGTATCTTTTAAATTCTTAAATGGCCTAAGTTGCCGAAAAGACTGTGTGAGTGTGAGTGAACAAAAAGTGTGAGTGTTAAAAAAAAATAAAATGAAGGAGGAGGAGGTTAGAATAATAGTTATACAATAAAAATATGGTGTGAGTGGTCGTACAGCACACAAATTCCCTGTTGCCTTCGGCAATTGAAAGTTGTGTTTCTATGCTTGTCACACCAGATTTTTTCTGTCAACATATACTGGGTATTTAGTTTCCGCCGATATATTAGAACTCAAGATGTAAAATATGGAAAAAATATTTATATTTTGTTACCATGGCAACCATTTCTCCTATTTTTCCTATGATGTACAAGAGTAAAGTGTGCTTCAAACAATTGTGAGAGCAAAATAAGAATATACATTTTAAAGAACATCTGAAAAACAATTGATTTTTGAATTATAATCAAAATCGTTTGAGCAAATTTTGAAAAAATTAGAGAAAACTAAAAAAATACATCAGTAAAAAATACAAGTACTCTTTGACCAATTTTGTTCAAAAGCTTCGTGTCAGATCCCAGGGGGTATATAACATAAATATAAAAATTTCAACCTCCTAGCTCTATTGGTTCATGAGATATTATATTTTGTTCACAAGACTATACTATGTTGTGAAAACCACTTTTTTGGACTCAAGGGACGTCAAAACGTGTATTTCCAACAGTGGTGGTGAAGTTTAGACCCGACCCTGTTCCCTTGGTCCTTTCTGCTTCAGCTTTCCTGTTTGGCCGTTGGCATTGCTTTATATATTCTTCATCCTTCTATGCTTTATTGTTGCTTCCATTTCTTAATCGTTTATTCTTTCTTCAATTCTTCCCTGTTGGCGTTGTTTTATGTTCTTCTCATCTTCTATGCTTTGCTTCTATTTTCCTGATCGTTCTCTTCTTTTCTCAATTCTTCACCTAAGACCAATAGTTAAGATTTTGTCCCACTTTCCTACCCTAAAAGTACTTCGGCAATGCTATTTG
>JAKCPI010014794.1:0-19151 GCA_023213315.1 Euborellia annulipes | reverse complement strand
AAATGCGATGAGATCAGATACTGATGTACTTTTTCACTTTTTTCGATTTTCTCAAAATTCGCTCCTACGATTTTGATTAAAATTCATAAATTAATTATTTTGATTGTTCAAGTTGATTAATTATAATTTAAATCGGGAGTTTAATTTCGTTGCTATAAGGTGTAAACTTCCTATTTAAATTATAATTATAAAAAAATATAAATATTTGCCATGTTTTATAAATTTAACATCTTGAATTCGAATGTACCGTACTGTCGGAAACTAAATATATGTCGACACAAAAAATGTGTGACACAACTTTCAATTTGCAGAAGGTAAGAGTAAGTCACACTAGATTTTTTTAAGATAGGAAGAGGTAAGTCGAGGGAATAATTTATAAAACTATTGTTAGTATTTCACTTCATGAATAGGGAGGGGTGTTCGATTATGGGAAAAAATAATCGATTATAGATTATGAAAAATAATTGATTATTCCGATTAATCGATTATTGGATCCTGACAGACGAAAAAATATTTGATTATGAAAAAAAATAATCAATTACCTTTTTTTTCTCTAGTAAAATTTCCATTTTTCCCTCTCGTGAAAATAATTTGACCTTTTTTTAGTATGAGTCTTCTCCCATCTTTTCAAAGGCATATTTCCCGAATATAATCGAAATAACAGATTAAGGTTATGGAGAAAGAAATAACAGATTAATCGACTATTTTTTATAATCGATTATTTTTTTAAGAAAATGATCGATGAATAATCGATTAATCGATCGATCACTTTGTAAATTTATCCAAAACAAGACATTTGTTTATTTAGTTTTAGAAAGTCATTTCAAATTGCACAATCACAAAGAAATATGGAATAACTTGTGTAAATTACACGTAATTCAATTAGGCTGTTCAATTACAATAAACTCATTACTGAGTAAAAATGTATACAAAAATTGTAAATTAAGAAGAAATGAAAATAAATTGACAAATTCTAGACATCCCTAATCTAAATTAAATCTCTACTCAATGGAACCTATTTATTTTAAATGTAGAGCAAATTTTTATTTTTCCATCTCATTGTCAGTTTAATTCATAAAAACTTTGCACGTACTGGTATACGTGTGTGTGTGTGTGTGTGTGTGTGTGTCTCATACAAGCATTTTGCTTCTGTGTGTGTATTGTTTTAACAACAGAGAGGCGGCTTTAATGCCAAGCTGTACACATCTGTAGCTATTAGTAGTTAAAATTGTTAATTTTAGATCATTTTCGGAACGCAGCCAAACATTATGATAAATTCGAAAATAATTTTTTTTTTTTTTTTTTTTTAAACTAGAAGGTCAATTTTCTATTAAAAACATATAAAATTTTATTATTAAAAAAAAAATTTTATTTTTTTCAGAAAAATAAATAAATTTTTGTCACATACAAGGATAGACGCCATCTATTTGGCAAATATTAGAAATGGGGTCAATAAATTGAAGTTATTTATTTATTAGTTATATATTATGAATACTATTTTTTTTTTTTTTTTAGAAATAGGAATATATTTAAATTTATCTTATCAATTTTGCACTACCTTTTTTTTTTCTTTTACCTTTTAAAAATTCTTATCAGGAAGTTAAATTATATGAATTAAAAAAAAAAAAGAAATTCCTCCCTACATAGGCCTAATAAAAAGAAAAATGTAGCGACTTTCTTTTTGTAGATATGAGTTTTATAAAAATGTATTCTTTCATTCAGATCATTTATGTCTAAACATTCTTTAAGGGGGGGACGGGAGCGAAGGTGTTACGCATGTTTTTCCCGATAAGATGGCGTTGTGTGTCATAAAAAGTATGCCCAAAAAATCAAGTAATTCAAAAATTTGCCAAGAGATGTCAGAATGGTAGCTAATAATATTTAATGCATTTGGTTGATTTTCATTGATCTTTTAACAATAAATACTTTGTAAATGTTATTATATTAATATATTATGAATCTTTTATAAAAGAATAAAAATATATAAATATAGGCCAGATATAGGCTAATACTATATCGGTTTTTAGACTAGCCTGCCATCTATTGCAAGAATGCTGAACTACGTTTAGACGTCGCTCCTGAAACCCCTTAAAGCAAATTTTTAAATTATTTTTCTTGACCTTATTTTTTCATAAGCAACAAGTAAATGGGAGCTACATGTCTTTAGATGCAGAAATAAACCTTTCACAAATTTAAAAAAATATCTACCAGTATGATTCCTATTAGTACAGTGCAATTAGGTCTAAACCACAACATCCAAAAAAAAAAGAGTTTCCCTCCAACGCCAAATTGTTATATCCCTTCCCTGTAGTATGTAAACGGTTCAGGAGATATAGAGGGGTAAAATTTGCAAAATTTGGTAAGCTCTTTTTTTGGATGTTGGGTTTTGCCCCTTTTTGGAGCTAATTGCACTGTACTATATTGATGATCGTCATTTTGGACTCCAGTAACAATCTTTCTAAACAAAACCATCGATTTGTTTTTGACAGCATAAATAGAATAAAATTATAATAATTATAAAAAAAATTATTATATTAATAAATAAAAATGACTTTAAAATACATTTTCTTAGAGAAGTTACAAATTTATGAAAAAGTTGTAACGATACCACCATTACAAATAATAAGCCAATTACAGAATAAATTTTACTACTTCAAATTTTCACTTTATTATTTAAATAACTCCTAAGAATAATGATAAAACAAATTAAAAAAAGGTGAACCAGGTAGTAACTTAAACTACGTTATCGTTTTTATTTAAATTTACAAGGTCTTTTGTTAAGACAACAAAATAATTAAAAAATGATAGCGGGTATTCAGTAAATGGGAACCAATTATGAAATTTGCCTTTACGTAGTTTTTGAGTGAGAAATCTACATTATATTAAGAGAAAACACATTTATCATAATAAGAAAGAAATCCAATTTGTGAGTGAGGCTCTCAGATTTTCAGAGATTCATTTTTAGGGATTCCCCTCTAGAAAAGGGATGCTATCCAAACGAACCCTCAGAGAAATAGTTGTATGACTCATAACCGAATTACATAGGTAGCTGTATCTACCTCCTCTTCTTCTTCAGATTTTTCCTGAATAGTAGTTTTGTTTAATATCAAGTGTACTATAGAATTTTATAACCGGATGCTCTTCCTGCTACCGTCACGTCCCGCTCCATTTATTCAGGTTTGACATTTGCCATTGTTGTTTGTATATTAACCAGTTACATTGTGAGTAGTATTTTCTAAACTCCAATCCCACAGGGCGGGTTGTTTATAAAAAAGAAATTGCCCGAAATTACCAAAACATTTTTTTTTTTTGCTCCCATTTATTAACTTTGTCTGTTTAGATTGATGATAACATCTGTTCACTTAAGGGCTTCCCTTATTCTTTACAAAGGGTGTCACCAAATGATAATAGGTGTCTTCTCCATTAATGTTATAGTCGTTTTTATTGTTTTAGTAATTGTTAAGAATTAATAAGCTTACTTAAAGCGGAATAGGACCGAGGGGGTTACGCAGGTTTTTCTCGATAAGATGGCGTAGTGTGTCATAAAATGTATGCCAAAAAAATCAAGTAATTCAACAATTTGCCAAGAGATGTCAGAATGGTAGCTAATAATGTTTAATGCATTTGATTGATTTTCATTGATCTTTAAACAATAAATACTTTATAAATGTTATTATATATTATGTATCTTTTATAAAAGCATAAAAATATATAAATATAGGCCAGAAATACGCTATTAGGAGATCAGCTGTTAGACTAGCCTGCCATCTATTGCAAGAATGCTGAACTAATTTGACAGTTGATTTTTAAATAAATCATCTAAGCTTATTTTAAAAATTTCTTAATTAATATGTGATTAATAATAACAATAAATTCATTTTTAAATTTAAAAAAATTAAAGACTATTGCGACAGATTGTTTTTTTGTATTTGCTTGATAACAAAAAATTAATTTACTTAATTTTTTAATAAGTCATTAAAAAAAAAAAAAAATTATAGCTCGATGTCCCAATAATCTCTAATGAATTTAATTCATTAAAAAAACCGCATTGAAAAATTCCTTATAATAGTTTAGTTTTTACTTTCCCTTACCCTATATTTTAAAGTACGTTTAGAGCGCGCGTCGCTCCTGGACCACCTTAATGAATTTAGACAATATTCAGATTAAAAGATTTTTTATATATTTTTAAAATCCTAAAAAAAGTCCTAATATGGAGCTGGCCAAATGGATAATTAATCCGGGGCCAAGTAAACAAGAAGATAATTTTTACTAGAATTTTGTTGTTGTAGCTTTATTTAATTCAATAAGCCCGTAGCATAGAGGTGAAACATTGTTCTAACAGTTGGAGATTCGCTTCTTGCGGAAAAAAAATCTGGACTGACTGGTCGCACAGCACACAACTTTCTCTTACCCAAAAGAAAGTTGTGCACTGTCACACCAGATTTTTTGGTGTCGAGATATATTTAGTTGCTTTTAGCATCTAAGTTACAAACTTGACCACGCGATTCATAGATGGCACTGAGGTACGAATGCTTCCAAATTTTCAAAAAAAATTTCACTGATATACTTTTTAAAGAACATGTAAAAAATAATTGATTTATAAATTTTAATCAAAATCATTGGAACGAATTTTGAGAAAATCGAAAAAACTGAAAAGTACTAGTGCTTTTTGGCCGATTTTGTTCAAAAGCTTATTTTCATCCCTTTGGAAGGTGCCTTATTTAAAGCTAAAATTTCAACCTCCTAGCTCTTTTCGTTACTGAGGTATTTTGTTCACAAATACACACACAGACCAATTTGCTGGATTTACTTTTTATTTAGACTCAGGGGACCTCAAAACATGAATACCCATCAAAATCGAATTTTTGACATGATCGCAATACTTTTTTTCTATATATATCATATATAGGGTAAGAGAAAGTAAAAATGTCAAATGAATTGGCAAGCAATGAATTTGAATAAATAAGGAAATAAGATGCTGTAAAACACCTTAAACAAATTTACTATAGCGTTATTATTACACTATTTATAAAGGAGGTGTGTAATTATTTTGCATAAACAATTTATAGCTGAGATGTTATATTAATAAGAGGGTAAAAATGAGAAATGCAGCTAAGGTTATTTCTTTATTTGGTCAATTCAAACACGGAACCGAAACGTCAGCTGTGTGAATTGACCAAAAATAAAGAAATAATAGCTGCATTTCTCATTTTTACCCTCTTATTAATGTAATTATTTTCTTTATTACGGGAAAATTTCTTAGTCGTTGGAACAAAAACTCTTAAATAAAATTCAGCAACATTTGAAATATCAATAAAAACATGTTCCAAAATAATCCAATTTTATCTGCTTCTTTTTATTAAAATGATAGGCGTAGCCTAAAGGAAAAATACATCGCAGAATTGAATAGATTTTCATTTTATGAATAGAAAATAATAAATCAGAATGTATTAAATGGAGAGAGATGTGGATGGAGGCTGAGGCAGCAGCAGCAGCAATTCTCCCCTAATAAAAGACTGGCCTAAAGGGTGACCGAAGAGGCCCAAGGCAGATTAATTCGAGCGTGCGCCCTACAATGGGACGGTCACGTGGTTGGTCGCTTGGGGTCACCCAGCCATATCGCCAGATGGGCAAAAACTCCCCTTCCACAAGCTCATGCCAATTACCTATTTAAAATATTCTTTTTTTTTTATTCTAATAGTATTTTTTATTTATCTAACCGATCATGGCTGTTTATTTTACTTACTTTAGATAATATTGAAACCAAATGATTTTTCAATTCATATAGATATTCTAAAGCAGTTGATCTTATAATAAGAAAATATAAATATCTCTCAAGTCCCGGTTTAGACGAAGGTTCATAGACTACGCATAACACACATGTACCCAATGGAGCAGTCCAAACAGACAAAAGACAATGTGTCTCTCTCCATGGACCATGACAGGGGATTAGAGGGAGAAAAGTAGACTAGTTAATCAAAAAAAAAAATGTATAATTATGAAATTAAATTAGAAGAAGCCCTCTCCAAAATTAGATCCATACTTGTGGAGAATGGAGTCAGCTTGGATAATAGTGGAAATGCTAAACTTAAATCTCATTTCCCAGCTGCCTCTACACCTGCCCTTCTTCCCCCTTCTAAACCCCTTTTAGTAGTAGGAAAAAAAAATTTGCATTATTTTCTATCTACAGCTACTGTACTGACCGAGAGCAATTGAAATTGTCAATATTGATCATCTTTAAGCTAAACTGTTATCAAGATAGGGGCTTGGCGTAGTTGGTAGCGCGCCTGGCTTGTATACCAATGGTCGAGGGTTCGGATCCCAGGCAGTCCGATGATTTTATTTAAGCCACTTGAATACCAAATGGCTTAAATAAGAATGCCTGGACTCCCAATAGATATATTTACAAATAACGAGTATCTTTTAAATTCTTAAATGGCCTAAGTTGCCGAAAAGACTGTGTGAGTGTGAGTGAAAAAAGTGGAGGTTAAAAAAATAAAATGAAGGAGGGAGGAGGTTAGAATAATAGTTATACAATAAAAATATGGTGTGAGTGGTCGTACAGCACACAAATTCCTGTTGCCTTCGGCAATTGAAAGCTGTGTTCTATGCTTGTCACACCAGATTTTTTGTGTCAGACATATACTGGGTATTTAGTTTCCGCCGATATATTAGAACTCAAGATGTAAAATATGGAAAAATATTTATATTTTGTTACCATGGCAACCATTTCTCCTATTTTTCCTATGATGTACAAGAGTAAAGTGTGCTTCAAACAATTGTGAGAGCAAAATAAGAATATACATTTTAAAGAACATCTGAAAAACAATTGATTTTTGAATTATAATCAAAATCGTTTGAGCAAATTTTGAAAAAATTAGAGAAAACTAAAAAAATACATCAGTAAAATACAAGTACTCTTTGACCAATTTTGTTCAAAAGCTTCGTGTCAGATCCCAGGGGGTATATAACATAAATATAAAATTTCAACCTCCTAGCTCTATTGGTTCATGAGATATTTATTTTGTTCACAGACATACCATGTTGTGAAAACCACTTTTTTGGACTCAAGGGACGTCAAAACGTGTATTTCCAACAGTGGTGGTGAGGTTTCGACCCGACCCTGTTCCCTTGGTCCTTTCTGCTTCAGCTTTCCTGTTTGGCCGTTGGCATTGTTTTATATTCTTCATCCTTCTATGCTTTATTGTTGCTTCCATTTCTTAATCGTTTATTCTTTCTTCAATTCTTCCCTGTTGGCGTTGTTTTATGTCCTTCTACCTTCTATGCTTTGCTTCTATTTTCCTGATCGTTCTCTTCTTTTCTCAATTCTTCTAAGACCAATAGTTAAGATTTTGTCCCACTTTCCTACCCTAAAAGTACTTCGGCAATGCTATTTGCGGTAAGCAAATTCGACATCGAATTTTTGACCTGAATCCAATAATATACATGTACCGCTATAATTAACATACACTGTATATAGGTAATAGAAAGTAAAAATTTAAATATTGATAAACATATTTGTATATACTTGTTAAAACCCCTAAATGTGCTCAGTAGCTGATAGGAATAATTTTTTTAAAGAAAGGATATTAAGATCTTAATAATCATTTAATTCCCTCTTCTTTGTGTTGAAAATGCTGACTCCTGGACCAATATATTCCCTTTATCTAACTTAACACAACACCCCTCGGCATTTTTTTCCTAAACAAAAATAAACTTCCCTACTATTTGAAATATAAAGGACCTAATTTTTTTTTCCCCTATTCTCTCGGCGGTCCGGAAAAGGAATCATTAATTATAGACTTAAAATCTCTATAGGCACAGAAATCGATAAGCGGAACAAATCTGGGTTTTGTTTCCGTATTACCTATTGCTTATACTATTTAATAATAACGTCCCCCATAGGGGATTAGTTAATTTTCAAAAACTGGTTTCGAAAAACCTGTTTTAAGAGACAGTTTTTGTTTAAAAAAAAAAACGTGTTATTTTTGCAGAATTTCGCAAAGAGCTTCTTCAAGTTTTAGGACCAATAAAATTGCAGTTGAAGCCTTAGGAAGACAAGACGCGAATTTGTCAACAAGTGAAGACATATTTGAACTTTTATTGGGTGAATTAAAAAATATAAAAACTAAAATTAGTTGCAAATTATTTCACGAGCGTGAAATAAAGACACGGACTGAAGAAAGAAAAGATTTGTGATTAGTAACGCATCTCCTCTATTTACAAAAGACTGTTTGGACAAAATCTGGCAAATTTCTTCCATTAGCTACAAAAACTGAAATTTTTAAATTATTCAGACAGATATTATCCTAGACCTTATAAAGATTGTTCTATAGAAGATAACTGCGATGTTATAAAAGGTGACGAAGAAGAAATTCAAGAAAAATATACAATGAGAAATGCTATGAAAATAGCAATAAATAAATATCTCCATCCTCCCGTATAGCCTACTAAAAAAAAAGCTCGAACGAAAAACGGCACCCCAGTTGAGTTTCGCCCCCCCCCCCCCGCGCCCTCAAAGGCTAGTTACGCCGCTGGTAACAAATAGGGGAGTATTATATCAATACAATATATGCACTGTAATAATGGCTTTAGTAGCCGAATAGACTATAAAATGAATTTTAAAAAAATTTACCTTCCAAACTTTGATAGAATTTTTGTCAACTTTAAGGCCGATTTAAAAAACTTTAGTGTTTTGAAATTAGGAAAAAAAAAAAAAATACTTTTAAAGTAGGCCTTAGTAAAGATTTTTTTATTCAAAATTTGTTTTGACATAAATTTAAATAATCGAATCCCCCCCCCCCCCCTTTCCTCCAACGTGATTAAAGATATGGTCTCTGCCAATATTGATAAACCTTAAAAACCATGGCATCGGATTCCATTCCGATGAATATTTATTTAAATCAATTGGGAACTATAGCATCGTATTTGCAATAAATTCAAGTGGTGAGAGAGAAGATGCTGGTTTTATTCTCCTTATCTTTCTAATCTGCGATTCCCTTTACACACGTACTAGAGATTTGTATATTATTGATGCTGGCTGGGTAGGTAGTCAGGGTTAGAAATAAAACAATTTTATTTCAATCTGCTTGTCGACGTTTCGGGTGCTAATCGCCCCCTTCCTCACGACTGAGCAGGTGCCAGGCAGGTCCTCGGTTTTGAGAAAGGGGTCGATTAGCCAGGATTAGAAATAAAACAATTTTAATTCAACGTTTCGAGTACTAATCGCCCCCTTCTTCAGGACTGAGGACCTGCCTGACACCTGCTCAGTCCTGAGGAAGGGGACGATTAGTACCCGAAACGTTGAATTAATTGAACCATATTAATTAGAGCACATAAGAGACAGAGTCGTAAAATTTGTTTTATCTATTTTTTTTTTTTTTTTTTTTTTTTAAGTTTTTTCGGCAACTAATTTTCAAACAAATCTATAACAGAAATATTTTCTTTAGCTGGAGATTGTGTATATTATTGATGCTGGGTAGGAGGCCAGGATTAGAAATAAAACAATTTTATTTCAATCTGCTCTTCGACGTTTCAGGTGCTAATCGCCCCATTCCAGGACTGAGGACCTGCCTGACACCTGCTCAATCCTGAGGAAGGGGGCGATTAGCACCCGAAACGTCGACGAGCAGATTGAAATAAAATTGTTTTATTTCTAATTCTGGCTACCTACCCAGCATCAATAATATACAGCTAAAGAAAATGTATCTATTATAGATTTGTTTGAAAATTAGATGCCGAAAAAAACGTATAAAAAAAAAAAATAATAAAACAAATTTAACGACTCTGTCTCTTATGTGCTCTAATTAATATAGTTGCTAAAGGAACAAGACCAAACAAAGTGTCTCTTCCTTCGTGCGTCAAGCCTTACCCCCAAAAAACGTACAATTCCGTTGAAAACTAAACGCACTACTTAATATCCTAGAAATCAGCCAGTGGTTTATTTTAATCTGGAGCAATTAATCATTAAAAAAATATTATGAGATGGCCATATGGGTTGCCTACCTTCCAGGCATATTATCAAAAATGAACGAATTAAGTAATTAAGAGAGAAAGATATTTATTTATTCTTTCTTTTTATAAAAGGTTTGAAAATTTAAGGAATTTTTTTTTTTTTTAATTTCTTCAACATCCTGAATGTTATTTATAAATGAAGGGATGGGATTCGATTTCCATTCTATTTCTGGTTAGGATTTTTTTTTCTCTCTCTTCTCGCTTACTAGTCAGGTAGTACTGTAGTTCGACTAGGTCGTTGGTTTATTGGTCTGCGAGTCGCTTCCAGAAGCAACAACCCAGAGAGAGTAGGGAGAAGATTTGAGGGAGGATTTCAACTAAATTTAGCAAGCAAGCAGCAGAGGAGCTGAGCATCCATCAAGGCTGAATCTGAATCGACTCAACTCGTCTGAATCGAAGCTCCTTTCGAGCATCGCACGTCATTCATTCCATTCAATCGGCTTTCAACTCGCAAAGCACATTTTTTTTTACAAATAAACACCGATTTAAACTCCCTCTCACTTCAGTTTAAATCAAGTCATAATTAGTTTTTTTTTCTTTCATTATTTTGGAAGCTACCAGAGAGAGAGTTTTATTATTTTTTTCTCGATTATAAATATTCCATTAGTTGAATGAATCATTTATTTTTCTTTTGTCTCAGGCCAACAATCCTATTAACATAAGCATCCTTCCTTCCTCTCTTATTCTTCCACTGCGGGATCGGCTTAAAAATATATATATATACACAATATTAAGGGGTTTCGTTTTGTCTTTTCAGGGAATTGTTAGTAGTTTTCAAAATATGCTAGTCACTCAGGTTTGAATTGGCTACCAAGCAATTTAAATAAGTAGCGACGGGGTCTAAATGGCCATAGATGCCATAGACCTTAAATAAAAAAAAGTCTGGTGTGACTGGCGCACAGCACACAACTTTCTCTTACCTTCGATAATCGAAAGTTGTGTTCTGTGTTTGTCACACCATCGAAAAATAACTGAAAAAGTACATCAGTAAAGTACTAGTACCTTTTGGCCGATTTTGATTAAAACCTTATTTTCACGCTGGGGGTACCTAACTTAAATATAAAATTTCTACCTCCTAGCTCAATTCCTTCATGCTTAAAATTGAACACACACAGCAGACAGACAGACAGACCATGTCGCGAAAATCACTTTTTTTGGATTCAGGGGACCTCAAAACGTGTAGATTAATTAAAATCTCGACATCGAATTTTTGACATGAATCCAATACTTTCTCCTATATATTAACATATACCATATAGAGATAAGAGAAAGTAAAAACAATGAAATAATAATAAGTAGAAGAAGCATGAGAAGACTGATTTTTTAATCCATCCCTCGGGCCTTGGTGTAGTGGTCATTTGTACCAAGGATCGCGGGTTCGCATCCCGTTCCATGCGACAAATTGGCTACCTATCAATTTAAATAAATAGGAACGGGGTCTAAATGGTCTTCGATCGCCGAAAAAGACCTTAAATGAAATAAAAAATAACTTTGCCACACACTAGACTTACCAGTGCAAAGTGGGGAGGGGAAAATTTGTTAGTTATTTACTAAAAGGATCTGGGTGGAACCAGAAATAAGGATCTTCGAGCACGTAATCACCTCAGGGAAATAAACTGGGATCCCGAAAGGAACTTCAAATAATAATAATAATAATAAAATTATGTTGGGGGGGGGGTCGTTCACATTTTTCTCGGGCGTAAGGCGATTGTTGTAAGAAAGCTATTATCTATTATTTTCATTGTCATATGTTGGCTACCTCTAAGCCTTCATCTATTTGCTTTTCAAGCCACTTGGTCCTAATCTAAAATGTCACCAAATTTATCCTTGCTTTCAAAATATCCGCGTATTAAAATGTGAGGTGAAAATTATCATTTCCTGGATGAAAAGGCAAAAAAACAAAAATTATTTCATTTATTCCTTTGTTTCAAACTTAAAAAGATAAAAAATCTTTTTTTCTTCGAGATATTTAATGATCATTCTTTTTGAAGTTATTTTCAACTCATTGCTTAAAGTATTTCGTGGATTTACGAAATTGTGAATAACATAAATAACGAATAAAGGAGTAAAGCCAAAAAAAAATCCAATGTTTTAGAGTCAAAGTCACAAATTTTATTATCTTCGCTCCCCTGGACCCCCCGCCAGCTGACTCGGACCCGCCTGCGTCGGATCCTCGCTTTTTTTTAAACACTCACACTTTTCAACCCACACTCACACACACATTCACACAGCTTTTCGGCAACTTAGGCCATATAAGACTTTACGATAACCGTTGTATTAAATATATCTATTGGGGGTTCAGGCATTTCTATTTTCTTAATTATGAAAAAAAAAAATATATTACTATTCTAATTCAGTCCCTGCTTGACGATTTGTTTACATTCATAAAATACACAAATGCAAAGAATACATAAATATTTCTCTATACATTTCTTATGGTAGAAATCGTAACTTTAGGAATTAATGTCTGTGAACATAAGACCTACCAGGCTGAATTTTTTTTTAAGTTAGGCACCCCCCCCCAAGGAGTGAAAATAAGCTTTTAAACAAAATCGCCTAAAAAATTCTAATACTTTACTGATGTACTTTTTAAGTTTTTTCGATTTTTCCCAAAATTCGCTCATGGCTGCCATGGTAACACAATATAATTTTTTTTTCTGTTTATAAATTTTACATCTTATATCGGCGGAAACTAAATATCTCTCGGCACAAAAAATCTGGTGTGATAAGTACAGAACACAACTTTCGATTACCTGTCCTGTGTGACACTCACACCAGATTTTTTTCTTTTGCAATGCTATACGTCACTGAGAGATGCGCCGTCCCTCAGATTAAAGGTCGTTAGGTATATTAATTTTAAAAATGTTGATGAAATCAATTAATTTAGCTCTGCTGAATTTTATTTTTTATAAAAAATTTTTTTATTTATCCTGAGGGCCTATATACAAATCTAACAAAAGGGAGACGTAAATTCCTTAAGTCGTTTGGAATTGGCAAAGATTTTCCTGAAAAAAATTTTTTTTTCCAATGTGTAGAGAAATTTTACGAGATTTGTTTTAATATAAGTTGGATCGACACTGTAGGGGAGTTACTGAGTAACGGGGGTGGGGGAGGGGAGGGGGCACAACTCATGGCGAGCTATCTACCTCTACGGTTTATTCCTAAAAGGAAAATTAAAATTTTGTTTTGCCAAAGACATTTTGATTTCATTATTCAAAGCCCTATTTACATCAAGTCAGATCAAATCCAATTATAAAAACGGAGAATTGAACAAGTTAAGCAAGAGAATAGAAGACCATTGATTGGATTGGAGTCTAACTTGGTTGTGATAGCATTGATGAAAAGAGATCGACGGCACATGGCGGAAATTCATCAGTCGGCAGTCGACTCGTTATTTTTGGCATTAGAGTCTGTGCAATCAGTTCTACCAACTAACCAACCGGCTGCATGTAAACAACTCTTGTCTATTGTGTCCGCATAAAAAAAAAATCCTGAAATCCTTTCTAAATAAACAAAAAAGATCTCCGAGATTAACAATCACAAAACGTTTTTAAGTTTGTCAAAGACTTTGTATTTGTGATAGTCTAGTTTTAAAAATCCCTTCCTTTGTGAAGTGCAATTGACTTTTTGATTAATTGTTCGAGTCGAGAATGGGCTACTTAAGTGGAATTTAACAAATGCGCACATGGGTCGTCTATTTAGAGAAACTTTGGAGTACAGTAATCTTGCTGAAACTGACTTCGATACTCCGGCATACCGGGTAATCCGGCGTGACCTTGCAAAAAAAGAGGCAATTTAAGAAAACAAAGTGCCATTACAGATTTTTTCAAGAGATAAATATGTACCTGGTATATTTATATTGATGGAGTTCAAAGGATAGAAAGAGTTCCGAAGACAATTTTTTTTTCAATTAAATTAAATTAACGTCCTAACATAATAAAACTACTAACTGCACCGTCCGCCCTCTGTGAAGGACGAAATATAAAAAAGAACCAAGAACCGCGGGCCCGAGCCAGAATAAAGGCGTACAGAGGGGCGAAGCCTACCTGGCTAGACGCGGAACCGCCGAGGGCGGGGTAGTTTTATAATATTTTAATTACTGATAACTTAATTTATTTAATTTTGCTATATACATGTGACAGCACATCATATAACTTTCGATTACCGAAGTTAAAAGAGACAGAGCTGTGCGATCAGTCACACAGGAATTTTTATTTCTAATTTATTTTTCTTAATTTGAAAACAACATTTTTTTCCCTATTTTGAAAATAAAAATAAATCAGAATTTTTGATTCAATGGTTTTTTTTTTTTTATTTAACAAGTATCGATTGTGGTTTAATGCAATAAATGTGAATAGATAATGAGTGAGTGAAGACATTTTTATTTTTTTTAAATTCCTATCGGAACCCCCGTTTATTTACCCGTGTGCTTTCGAGCACGCAGACACACACCTAAAACCAAACCGACCTGTGGCCGTTACCGGCATCTACCGGCATTCCGTGAAGTTACATTATTTTCTATCTCTAACTCCTCTCCCTGGGTTCATTTCTAGCTAGTGAACCTATCCTTATTTCTGGTTCTTTTTATCGATTTATCCACCCTCTTCTATGCTAGGGAGGATCTTTTATTTTGAGGAGGAACTCCCAATAAAATCATCGGACTGCCTGGGGTCCGAACCCGCGACTTTTGGTATACTGGGGACATTTTGTGGTGAGATCCAATAATCCAATCTAGTGCCTGCTTGAGGATTTGTTTACATTAAATAATTAATTTTATTTAATGAAAAATCCGGCAAGCCCAGGATTTGAACACGGATCTTCTTTGTAGACGCCGACACCCTAGCCCGCAACACCAGCGAACCCTCGTAAGATATTATTAGATTTCAAACTTCAAATGAGTTGATCATTCTCTTATATAATAAGCGTAGCTGTAGATTGGTACAGCTATAGAATTTTAAGAAAAGTACACAATAATAAAAAGCTCTCTACAATATTTTATTCAAAGGAATTAATAATTAATAATTAATAGCGAATTCCTTTGTTTATGACAATGTAAAATTAATCTAATCAAGAGCCGAGGGTTCGATTGAAGGGTGGCTTTGTGATGTGAGGGGGGGGGGGGTATCCTTTGGTACAATGCTGCTTTTTGGTATTTGAATCCTCGATTAAATATTTATCCATTAAGGCCTTGATATTGAAAGCAATACAATTATTGTTTCCAGGCTTTTTTTTTCAGAATTGTTTGGAACCTAATACAATTGAAAGAGAAAGAGAGGAAATTATCTCTGGATTTGATCAAATTTATTTAAGTGCTTATCGATGTTAGATATTCTCTCCATTATTATCCTCAAAGGAAATTTTTCAATATAATATTTTCTAAAATGCACACAATAAAAACTTAAGTCTTATATTTGCAAATTTTCTATTGATATTTAGAAAATTTTGTTTGAGGGGGGAGACAAAATTTTTTTATTAATTTTTTGTTAAGGCAATAATAAAACGAAGCGGACTCAAGTCGAGTAGAGGCAATCAAATAAAAATTCTTTGTTGTTTGGTCACAATGAGAGGTTTCGCTCTAATTAAATCATCTTCAGAGGGGCCTAAAAATTTGTACAAAGTACAGACAGATCAGATAGAGGGAATTCTCTTTGTATAAATAATCACTTTTTTATTGTTGTATATGTATTCATAATACATATACCGGTACATGACAATAATAAATAAATATATGAATTGACAAGCATTCTATCTCTGTGTAAACATTTTAGTCCATGCACCAAGGTTGGTTTAAATAAATCATACCGAAACGTCTCATTGTGACGCAGGGGCGTATATAGAAATTTTTTTCGGGGGGGGGGGGGGGCCCGAACTGAAAATTTTTATGTGGAAATTTTTTTTTTTAAACTAAATTTTTTTCACAAGAAATTTTTTGCGGAACATTTTTTTCCTTTGCGGAACCAAAGTTTTCCATCCTGCGGAAAAATTTGTTGCGCTGATGTCTGTATATCCCTATATATGTATATGTGTTTGGGAAATTTCGGGGGCGGGGCCCGGGCCCCTCGGCCCCCCCCCCTTATATACGCCCCTGTTGTGACCAAACAGCAAAGAATTTTGGAATTATACATACTGTATTTGTCATACTGGGATATACCCAGTAAAAATATATTTTTTTGTTTGTTGTAATTGGCTACTTCTTTTGTTCGGTTTTGTTGAACAGTGCCATTAAAACAAAGGTGAGCTGGATTAAAGAAATGAAAATCAATCATCATAAAAGACATATTATTTCGAATAGCCTGACTAAAACAACGAAGAAATATAATAATCAAAATGATAAAGAATGAAGAGAAAATTATAGTAAACAACCAGGTTTTTATAAAATAAATTTATCATCGTCTATTTAGTAAAATGGTTTGTTTGTACAAAGAGAAATTTTCTAAACATCGAACTGCATCTTGACGAATGGGCAATATCTTGTCTTCGATGGGGGGGGGGATTTCATCTTAAAGGCTGTATGGCGTAATAAAAAATGGGATTTGGTTATTTTTATAAGATTTTATAAGAGAGGGCTGAAGTATATATTATGAAAGATGAAAGTGAATCAAATG
The DNA here is from genome assembly GCA_023213315.1 of Euborellia annulipes. Classification (NCBI taxonomy): domain Eukaryota; kingdom Metazoa; phylum Arthropoda; class Insecta; order Dermaptera; family Anisolabididae; genus Euborellia; species Euborellia annulipes. Next base: position 2,532 of record JAKCPI010014794.1, on the reverse strand, counting down.
AGCAATTAATTAAATTATGCTAAAAAAAAAAAACTATAATATTATTCAGCTTTGAAATTTTTATTACAATTACAAATAAATATAATCTATTTTTTTATAAAATAAACAAATCTATTATAAATCAAAGTTGATGTTATCAACATCCGAAATATTATGAAGAAAGAAAGAAAATGTTTCCGAAATGTTAGTGAAAAATGCAGTTTGGATTTCAAACCCTGTCATCTGGATTATGTAAGCAAGAGCTTCTGGTTAAAACAAAAATATATGTATAGTGAGCGTCATAATTAAGTCCCCACCTGATAGCTTTAGCCCTAAGAATATGGTATAATATATGGTAAATGGTAAAATAATTTTAAATTTGAAAAAGCAAAATAAAATCATCTGTACCAGATTTTACGTTTTACCTTTTAGGTCATTATTTCACTTTACATCATATACTTAAGGCTAAAGCAATCAAGTGGGGACTTAATTGTGGCGCTCACTGTACAATCGGAGGTTTACTTTGCTTAAAAGTTGCAGAGGGAGATGCAGGTTAATGAAATAAAATAAAATCTATTTATCAAGATTTATTTGGGACAAGTGCAGTAAATTGGTTTCAGTTTACAAAACCATCTTCAGGTCTGTAATTACGTAAATATTATTAATAAATAAGCAAAATAAACCTCAGATTGAACAACGCCTGAAATGTATGTATTTAATTTTGGAAAAAGAAGATAATCTCTTAACAAGAATAAAATTTTTAAATAGACATTATAATTGGAAAGATAATCTAATCTGGGGGAAGGGTTGTCGAGATTTTGACGGATATACACGTTTTGAGGTCTCCTGAATACAAAAAAGTTGTTTTCGCAAAATGGTCTGTCTGGGTTCAATTTAAAGCATGAAGGAGTTAGGAGGCGTGAAAATAAGATTTTAATCAAAAAAGGCCAAAGAGTGCTAGTACTTTACTGATGTACTTTTTAAGTTGTTTTCAATTTTCTCAAAATTAGCTCCAACGATTTTGATTAAAATTCAAAAATCAATTATTGGTTTTAGATGCTGTTTAAAATGTATATTCCCATTGTGCCATTGAAATCTTTTGAAGACCACTTTACTCTTGTATTTCATAATAAAGATAGGAGAAATGATTGCCAAGTTAACAAAATATAAATATTCTCCCCATGTTTATAAATTTTATATATTGAATTCAAATGTACTGTACTGTCGGAAAATAAATATATCTCGACACAAAAAAATCTGGTGTGAAAGCACAGAACACAACTTTCGATAACCGAAGGTAAGAGAAAGTTGTGTGCTGTGCTACCAGTCACGCCAGATTTTTATAAAATTACTCTCCTCGCCTTGAGATATGCAGAAATGTCAATTATAGATTCCAAATCAGAATACTTCGTTGTGGTTTCCCCTGTTTAGAACATCTTTGATAAACTGTTCTGACACATAGAAGTTCAAGAAAATTATATCTTTTTTAATTATAATTTTACGATTTGAGCTTAAAGGGGCCTCATCAGGAAAAAATTTCAAGAAAATTATTTTTACTTTCTCTTATTTTTTTTTTTTTTTTTTTTAATTGAAATTTTAATGTAGTAGAAAATAAAAGGCCCAGCAGCTATGTTAATTTCTTTATTTAAGAACCCACAGCGACGTTTCGGTCGACTATGCGACCATCTTCATGGCTAGAGTTCAGTCAACAGAAAAGCCTTTTAAGTTGACTGGCGCTGAATGCATTATTAAATATATATTATATGATAGATCGTAATGTATTTTATGAAATGTCTGTCAAAGAACTTAAGAGGTTTATTCTGTTGACTGAACTCTAGCCATGAAAGATGGTCGCATAGTCGACCGAAACGTCGCTGTGGGTTCTTAAATAAAGAAATTAACATAGCTGCTGGGCCTTTTATTTTCTACTACATACTGATTCAGCTATTCGCCTCGCTAAATTATTTTTTATTAGAATTTTAAGGCTGAAGCGCAAAGGGCCCGGGCCCTGAGGCAAAAGCCAAAGAGATGTTATAATTAATTAAAGGGAATGAAAAAAATCAGGGTATGAAAATGAGAAGGGAAAGTAAATGTGCTCAGCATTCTTAGGTTTTCTAAATGTTATTAAAAAAAAATAATCTATAAATGTATAATTAACATAAAGTTGAATTCAAATTTTTTTATTTGATATTTAAATAATTTTAGTGTAAAAAAAAAAACTAATTGTTATGATATAATAAAAAATTATTATTATTCAGATCACAATTTTTATTAATATTGACAATAATTCAAGGCTATCTTCATATTGCATATCTGTCAATTACATAACCTCTAAATTGAATAAAGTGTAAATACCTTCCTGTATGAATGAATATTTTTTAAATATTTATTCACTCCTAATGCAATTCAAACTAGAAGGTAACCTGTATATAGGTTATACATAACATACATAAAAGTATATAAAATTAAACGATTTTTTAACAATTGTTTATAGCAAAATTCCTTTCCAAAGAAATACAAAGAGGCTTAATATTAAAATAATTAGATATTAAT
>JAKCPI010014793.1:0-15245 GCA_023213315.1 Euborellia annulipes | reverse complement strand
ATCGAAAAATACAAATAAATTTGAATCCTTGTTAAACCAAATAATAAATCCCCTAACTGCAATTTGGGAGACGTTTCGGCTGCAACTGCAGATCTTCATCAGCTTACTCAATGCAATTACAGAGCATTGATATAAGGAGAGACATCTGCCGAAAACCGTTGCAGGCATGTAATAAAAGGGCGATTTATTATTTGCTTTAAAAGAAGGGGATTCAAATTTATTTTTACATTCTTAAGGTTGTTCGGACATTAAAGCACTTTGTTAGATTAAAAGCTAATTTTTAAATATGTTATTAATCACTATCAAATACGTATAAAATAAAATTTTGAAGCAGATCTGACGCAGGGTTATCGTGTAATTAATTTAAAAAAAATTGAAATTTAACATGTAGTCTATGGGGAATAACGACGAAACGCACACATATCGAATTATATAGCCACCTCTGCAATAGATACAAAAACAAAAAACTTACATTTTATCAATTCACTTCCGAGAAATACGTTAAACATAAAATCAAAAGTTTCTGCCGAGGACGCTTTTAAAGATATTTTAACAAGAAAGTCAAAAAAATTCTCCAAAATGACAGTCGCTAATATTTAAAAATAAGGAAGTCTCGAGAGTCAGACCAGTCTGGCAACGTCGCATAAAATAATACTCTTTTCTCGCTGTCAGTTACATTTTTTTTTTTTTCAATTTTACGATATTTTTTCTCGCAAATCGTCCATTGTGTTTAAACTGATTTGCATTAAACATTGTAATATATTAAATAAAATAAAATTGAAGGCTTTTAAGATTTAAAATAGATAATTGATGAATGCAATGTTGCCAGATCTATATTACGTGAAAAACTGCTCAAGTCAAAAGTCATTCATTTATTATTTTTGGTAATTAAATTATTAACTTAACCCAATTAAGATAGGTCACGACTAAATTATAATAAGGAATTTTGGCATTCAAATTTTTAATTTTATTAAAAAAAAAATTTAGATTCTATTATGACTTACGATGTACTGTCCGAACAACCTTAAATAAAAAAAACAAAAATTACCGTCCATAAATATTGAATTAACCTCTGAAGAAGGCGTGCAAAACGTCGTCAACATAAACACACACACACTTCACAGGGGCATTTCATACAAAGTAGAAGGGGGGGGTTGTTTGCATTGCACATGACACACTTGAAAGGGTAGGTAGGCACGGCGTGCAGTGATTGGTTGTCTCTCGTCTCTCGAAGCTCCGCCCATTTCCCCCACTCGAGAGGGCCGCCGCCCAGTTTTTTTTTCTTTTTCTTTTTCTTTTTTGTTGTTGTTCGTTTCCTCACCACTCTCAGCTCGCTCGTGCGCGTTTCGGGGCTTGTTCACTTTTAGTGTGCTTGTTTTCCTCTTCAGTTCTCAGAGCGCACTGCATTAAGCAGGCAACTGTCGTCTCGTCCTCACCACACTCGCTACTAATCAACGATAATAAAACTCTATATGTGCATCTATTGGGTTAGTTAGCCTCAATCTATATTAACCGCGTGAATTGTATCAATTCTAGTTCATTAGTAAATACCATTACATAATAGAGACCCTCTTAGTAACCAACCCGGATTAATAATACACTTTATTCAGCCAATTTAGAAAAAGTCTCAATTGATGATTCATTTTTTTGTTTTTAGGTTTGTTTATGAATAATGGAAGGTGGTCCATTCGAGGATAGCCTCTTTCCGGATTTCGGTGGCAATTCCGGTGGCGGTGGCGGATTATTAGGTGGCAAGCCAACAACAACCTCTGGACATTCCATTCAAGTGATGCTCGGATTGCCGCATGCCGCTGATATGATGTTAGGATTAAGTGGTGCAACAACAACAACAACAACAAGTGGGCATGATGTGACCAATAGTATTTTTGCTCAGGCACCGCCACCACCACCGCCACCGCCGCCGTCGTCGTCGAACTCACAATCGACATCAACATCCTCCGATCATATGAATTCTGGCAACAACACGAAACGAAAGGATGACACTCTGCCACTGCAAAATAGTGAGTTGCTTTATTTATTTTCCTTCCATATGGGGATTTGGATGTTAATTAGGGGGTCCCTTCAACATTCTTATGAATTTTTAAAATTTATTGGTTATAAAATATAATGAGATTAATCTATCGGATCTATTATTCTACTTTTTGGGGTAATTTTAAATTCATTAACATTAGAAGGAATAAGAAACTTTAAATCTTTGGAAAGCATTTCTATCTTAATAATACTTAGCCTACATCTCTGATCATAGGCGTAGCCAGAAATTTTCGATGGGGGGGGGTTCAGGATGATTTCTCCCCCTCCCCCTCCCCCCGACTTATAGGGCAGTATAGGGCGTCTAATGAAATATATGACTAGCCAATCCGCCCTCCTGGACCCCCTTTGGATTGGCTCGGGCCCGCCCTTTCTTTCTTTTTTTTTTTTTTAAACATTCACACTTTTTTCTCATTCACACTCACATTCACCGAGTATTATACATATTGGGGTCCAGGCATTTTTATTTAAGTCATTTGGTATCCAAATGCCTTAAATAAAATTATCGGACTGCCTGGGGTCCGAACCCGCGACGTTCGGTATAGAAGGTAGACACGCTACCAACTACTCCAAGCCCCGTGGGCCCGCCCTTTCTTAATTAAGTGCCCCAATTTTTCATTCATCTCTTTTCAGGCAATAATAAATGCAACCCTCACATCTTTAAGAATTTTAGATATATCCCTAAAATAGCGGAGTTTCTGTGTTTGTTTATCTTGATCCGAGTTCTATCTCAGATCTCTTAAAAAAAAAAAATAAAAAATTTAATTATATAATAATTTTTATTATTTTTCATTTGAGAGATTTAATCAATTTTAGCAGGCTTTAATTTTTTAAAATTATTTTATTTTATTTTATTTTTTTTAAACTAGAGAAAATTATTATATTTTTTTACTTTCTCTTACCCTATATATGAAATATATATAGAGAGAAAGTATTGTTTGTATTATAGAGCTTAAATATCTAGTCATGGCTTGGGTCCAATGGGGGGGGGTTTGAACCCCCAAAACCCCCCCCGTGGCTACGCCTATGTATCTGATACTAAAAGTGGGCCTCCCCCCATTCCGCTATTGGTTTCCAGAGGTTGTTTTAAGATTAGATTGAATTTCAAAAAAAAGACACTAAAAAATCGAGAAAAGGAAACGCCATTTGAGTGTGGATTTGATCCTTTAGACGCCCCGTCTCGACTGCCTTTTTCGTCACGATTTTTCTTAATTTCAAGAAAAATATTAATTTAATTATAAAAATTTATAAAATAATCTATTTTTATCGTCCTCCCAAATTATTTGTAAACTAGCCGCGCCGCCCGCCTTCGGCGGGCTTCGCGTCTAGCCAGGGGGGCTACGCCCCCTGGACCCCCGCCAGCTGGCTCGGGCCCGCCTGCGGCGGACCCTCGCCTTTCTTAATTGGACCCTGTTATGCAATGGTGTGTCAAAGACCAAAAAATTCAAAATTGAGTTAAGTACGGAATATTGTTTCAAATGCTTTAATTAATATTATTTTTTATGAAATATGTCCTAAAAAAATTTATATTTAATGTCACTTGCACAATTGACAACAAAAATTATATATAATCCAATGTAAACAAAAAACTTTATTGTTGATTTTCTCAAAACTCGATGTTTGGTCTTTGACACACCATTGCATAACAGGGTTCAATTATGAAAAGAAAATTATTATTACTACGTATCCCAATCCAGTGCCTGCTTGAGGATTTGTTTACATTCATGGAATACACAAATGAAAAGAATACAAAAATATTCCTCTGTACATTTCCTATGGGAGAAATCGTAACTTTAGGAATTAATAACTCAAAAAATTATAGGAATTTCGGGACCCGAGTATTTTTCCGGGACTCTCTATAACGTCCTCTATAAGACTGCAAAATTTCGTTTCAAAATTCCAACGGGAAGTTGGTCAAACAGAGCGTGACAGACGGACAGACAGACGGACAGACAGACAGACAGACGGACACTCCGTAATTATTATATATAGATTCTGACCATAATTTGGATATTTTATCAGCTGCAGAATTTACCGTCAAATCTTAACTGTAGTTTACTTTATTATTATTATTATTTCCCCTTATTCTAACATCCTTTGGGATAAAATCCTATTAAACTAGCCTAATCATGTAGTTTATACAAAACATATGCATTGAAAGCATAAAAAAAGAAAGGTCTTATTGATTTAACTCGACACCTAATTTCTTTCCCAACGAATATCTTTCGTTATTTTTTTTTTAATCTATGAATAAAATTCCCCGCACATATAAATAAAAGAGCCTTAAATATTGCATGTGTTAATAGATGAAAAAAGGCCAATATAGGATATCTTAATCTCAAGATTCTTATTATTAGACCGAGTTGACTAAGAGTTGATAGCGCAATAATTTTTTTTTTTTTTTAAATCTACCTCATAATTAGCCCCCACCCCAGCTATTCTCATTCACACACACAGTCTTTTCGGCAACTTAGCCCATTTAAGACTTTGACGTTAATTATTAATTAATCTATTTGGGGTTCAGGCATTTCTATTTAAGCCATCTGGTATCCAAATGGCTTAAATAAAATCATCCGACTGCCTGGGTCCGAACCCGCGACCCTTGATATACAAGGCAGTCGCGCTACCAACTACACCAAGCCCGGGGACAAGAAAATTATTATTGTTATTATTATTATTAAGGAATAAAAAAAAAAAATCCAAGACATAGGCTGCCAAAATTATTTCTTTTATTATCGCCTTTCCAGGCTGACATTTCGGCCACTGGTCTAGGCCATCTTCAGAGCTAAAAGCCTGGAACGGCAATAATAAAAGAAATAATTTTACAATAACGAGTTCAGGCTTTTCAGTACGCAAATAAAAAATACAATTTTAAAAAAATCATATTTATTTTAAAAGGTGATTTTAAAATATGATTTTTTTAAAAAATTGTATTTTTTATTTGCGTACTGAAAAGCCTGAACCTCGTTATTGAATAATATCTTGCAGTACTCGGTGAGTCTACGTTTTGAAATAATTTTAGCTGCCTATGTCTTGGATTTTTTTTTTTTTTGATTCCTTAATAATACTTCCAGCCACAAAGACATACATCACAATTATTATTATTATTCGATTCCAATCCAGTGCCTGCTTGAAAATTTGTTTACATTCATGGAATACACAAATGAAAAGAATACATAAATATTTCTCTATACATTTCCTATGGGAGAAATCATAAATTTAAGAATTAATAACTCAAAAAGTTATAGAAATTTCGGGATGAAAATAATTTTCCTGTAATCCCGAGAAGGTCCTCTTTCAAAATTTCATTTCAAAATTCCAACTGGAAGTTGCCCAAATAGAGCGTGGCAGACTGACGGACAGACAGCGAATTATATATATAGATAGATAGTAGATCAGATTTTGCAAATTCATTTTCCAGCTCTTCCTTCCATAGAGCCAATGTTAAATTCCATTTAGGTATTTGTATGTTAATTTCGATTCAAAAGAGGGTCGGTCCCCTTTGGAACTTGTTAAAAAATTTTTAACCCGCGAAGCACAGTGGGGCAGAATCAAAAAACCTGGCAGAAATTAAAAACGTAATTTTTTTAATTTTAATCTTTACGTTTATATAGTTTGAGTATAAAACAATTAAAAATACAAAAAACAAATAGATATTTTGATCGTACTAGCTGCGTCGTCCGCCAAAAGAGGGCCGAATTTCCACTGAAATTTGAAGATGAACATTTTTTTTTTAAATTTTTATTAGTAAAAGGATTTGAAAGGGTCATCAAATACATAAAAACAAACAAAATGTATTTAGAAATATATTTTCTTTATTGAATTTCATTTTTTGTCATTTTTTATAAATTTAAAGAACAACCTTTTTTTGACAAAAATTGAAATATCTCAAAATGGCGCAAAAAGGCGCAAGTTTTTATTCTTGGCCCTTAAAATAGAAAAAATTCTGGTTGTTGTGGTATATAGATCATTGGCCAACTCCGTGCACCCATCAACTTTAATTTTGTTTGAAATTTTGGTATATGATAAAAATCGACTTTTCTGGAAATCACTCAATTAAGAGAAGTTAATGAATCAATAAAAAAAATTAATCATATACATTTTGTTCCTTACTGATTGATGTATCAGCCATGATATCTCGGATTAAAAAATAATGATTTAGTAACCGAGGGGAGAGCCTGAAATAGTTGGTGCGGAGACGTCCTCTGAACGGTGCGCGGAATTTTAGTCAACTTTGATAGGACATAGAGAGCGCTGGGGAGCACTGGGGGCATTATCCTTCAAGGGTATAATGCACCAACTATTCAACTAATGAATGGTATCAAGAAATCTCAAAAAATCCAGATTTCATTTTTTGAATTTCTGCCAGCTTTTTTGATTCTGCCCCACTGTGCGACGTTCGGTATAGAAGGTAGGCACGCTACCTACTACGCCAAACCCGGGGGCATAATTATAGTTAATTTCAAGCAGTCAACATTTAAATTATGGAAATTTTGAATTAATTGACTTTTTTACTTTTTACCCGTAGCCTACTTATGGAATGCAAAGTGCTATGGGAAACTAAATATAAATCTGTTATGCGTCAAGTCACACCAGATTATTAATATAGGAAATACAATAGCAGTTACTTAGAGTCTAAATATTACAGATGAGAGGTAGCTAACTACGCTTTTAAGGACTGGTTGCTTGATGTATGGGTAGTCTCTGTTAAGTGACTTTTTTTTTTTGTAGTGCAGAAACCCTCTTCATTTTTATTCTTATAGTAAAATATACGCCATCTCATCATTTTATTTAAAAAAGAAGTAGATATATTTGATATTTTTATTTTGATTCAACTTCTTTTAACAATTAAGTGATGAGATGTGATATATTTTACAATATGTTAAAGGTTAGGGTCGTCGGTATCAGAGGTAGCCATTTTGCTTTTAATTTGCATAACCCATTTGCCTTCAAGTATATGTTGAATTTTTACACTGTTAAAAATTTTCAAGCAATATTCATATACAAGTATAGGAACTCTGTTACACAAACTGTTTATGAATAGTATATGAGAAAGTTCAATTTGTTGCCAACCTAACAAATTTCTTGTATATTTTAAAATTAATTATTTTGGTAAAAATTGTTAATTTTAATTTTAATTTTTATAGTTTTTTTTTTAACAAAAACATTCACACTTTTTTTTCTCATTCACACTCACATTCACACACACATTCATACAGTCTTTTCGGCAACTTAGGCCATATAAGACTTTGACGATAACCGTTGTAGAGAATATATCTATTGTAGGGTTAGGCATTTCTATTTAAGTCATCTGGTATCCAAATGGCTTAAATAAAATCATCGGACTGCCTGGGTCCGAACCCGAATTTTTATAGTTATTTAGTTGAATTTCTTTATAAAAATATATTTAATTAGTATGACTTCATAAATATTTAAATAGTTTAGAGCGCGAATTTCAAACCAGAATTTAATAAATTTAGATTTGTGAAATAAATTTTAAAAGAATAAATTCAAGTTTCCTTAAAATAATATAAATAAAAATTCCTTGAGGTAGTCGAGTTATTTGAGAACGTTTAGACCAGTGATTCTCAACTCGTCGCGCAGTGCACTTTTAACGATTTCAAAATTTGGCGGCACACAAAGAAAAAGATAAGTTTAAAAGTTGGTAATTTGTTCATAAACTTTTATATTAATTTTATTTCATATCCTGGATATATTAATATTAAATCACCCAAGTATATGAAAAATGATTGAAAATTCATATTTTTTTTTTTAACAGTGTATTAGTCAGGGTTACATTTCTAGGATATTTGGCAAGGTGTTGAAGATTATTTGAATTCTCTAATATCCAAGTTGAAAATATGTTCGAGGGTTGGCAATTCCCTCTGGCGAGAGGAATATTCTCCTAACTTCAGTTAAGGTGCGCGTCTAGAAAAACCCTTAATAGACGATTCAGTAGCGAGTTACTCTAGGCGGCAAGAGATGGCGTTAGTTTTTCCTATAGGGATATAAGGGATTTATTCCAATTCATTTGAAAGATTCCAGCTAATTAATTAACGGTAAAAAATTAATTATTTTTTAACACAATGACTACTAATTTAATTATCTATAAGATATAGAGCGAATTTTTTAAAAATATCTTTTATTTAATGCGATTAATCTAAAAAAAAAATTTTATTTTTTCGAAAATCAAAAAAAGGGCTTCTATAAGTTGTAGATATTTTAAATAGCTTCCCAGGTAGAAATTCAACCTTAAAATTAGCTAATATTAAGCTAATTTTCTAAGTTTAAGCTTAAAATTAGCTAACAAAATTAGCTTAGTTTAAGCTTATTTTGTAACGCTTTTCTAAGCTAGCAGCAAGCTTACCGAATTAGCTTAAAATTAGCTAAAAAAACTAGCTAAAAATAAGGTTGTTTTGTTAGCTTAAAATAGCTTGAAATTAGCTTAAAATAAGCTTAAAATTAGCTAACAAAACTAGCTAAGGGCAAGGTTGTTTTGTTAGCTTAAAATAAGCTTGGAATTAGCTTAAAATAAGCTTGGAATTAGCTTAAAATAAGCTTAAAATTAGCTAACAAAACTAGCTAAAAATAAGGTTGTTTTGTTAGCTTAAAATAAGCTTGAAATTAGCTTAAAATAAGCTTAAAATTAGCTAACAAAACTAGCTAAGGGCAAGGTATGGTATTTTGAGTTAAAAAAAAAGTATTTGCAAAAAATAAAATTTTTATTTAAAATATTTTTCCAACACAAACAAAAGATATAAAATACATATATATGGACCATTTATTTTGAAAGTGGTGTAAGTCCACTTTTTACAAAAAATGAGAAATCACATAATTTATCAATATATATTTATTTTTAAAACATGCAGTTAATAAATCACCATGTTATATTCTTTATGAAACCAAGCACTTAGCACTGGACCTAAAAATCTAAAAAAAAATATTTAATCATTTAAGCTTATTTCTTATTTATTTTATATGTAATAAATATACTTACATAAATGATGAATAGCGTCTTTCAGGGGGGGGGGGGGGCAAAAGAGATATTTAAAAAATTAGTTTGCACCCCCTCGAATTTTTAAAACACAAATTTAAATTCTAAAAAAAAAATTCACGATCCTATCAGGCCTAAAGTTTAGAGTAGACTAACCTGACCAAAGCTGCCTGTGTCCACTCTAACTGTAAATTCTTTTGTTTACAAATGCTTCCTTTTTGGGTTTTTCCAGGTAGGCAGGGGGTCTTTTTTTTTAAATTATAAATAAAAGAGTTAAAATTCAAGAATAATATTAGATTACTATTTACACTCATTCTAAGTAATTAAAAAATTTATTATTTAAATTTTATTTAATATACTGATACTCTGCCAAATTTATATTTATTAAGAATAATTATTCAAAATGATTTTTCTCAAATTAAAAATTTTTTTATATACATTTGATAGAAGAGCAGGTGCTATGGAGGGGGGGGGGAGGGGGGGTTTGCCTGCGGCCCTGGTCAGTACCTTAAGATAAAAGTAATTACTTATTCGAATACAATACAACCTTATAGTATCAATGGAATGTAAGGTTGCTTTAAGCTAGATATCCAAGATAAAAACGAACCTTGAAATTAGCTTAGAAAACTAGCTAAAAACAAGCTAATAATAAGCTAAAAACAAGCTAAAAATAAGTTAATAATAAGCTAAAAATAAGCTAAAAATAAGCTAATAATAAGCTAAAAACAAGCTAATAATAAGCTAGAAATAAGATAGCAGCAACCTAAGGAAACTAGCTAATAACAAGCTAATAACAAGCTAATAATAAGCTAATAATAAGCTAATAACAAGCTAATAATAAGCTAATAATAAGCTAATAATAAGCTAATATTAAGCTAATAATAAGCTAGAAATAAGCTTAAAAAACTATCTTAGACTCTAAGCTTAAATAAAGCTAATTCTAAGCTAATAACTTGTCCGACTAAGATAAATTTCTACCTGGGAAGCTTTTAGTGGGTTTAATTTAAAATCTATAAATTGAATCCTAACTATCAAATGAAAAAATCTGATTTAATCTGAAAAATTGTAAGGTCAGTTTTCAATTAATCATAGCAAGAACTAACTAGTTAATAAGAAATTATTTATAGAATAAAAATCAATTCTAATTGCTTGCTATAAACTCAAAATATGACAAATCTGATCTGATTTATGTGCAACTGTATTCAAATAAAAAACAAATATCAATATTTATAGATTGATGGGTTTAAAAGACGTTCTATTATTATTAATAATTTTAAAACAATAAAATTAGTAAAGGAGAATATTATTCAATTACTAGTAAGTATATGAACACACAAGGACCTGGGATATGGAAATTGCATGCAAAGAAGGCCTATTTACATTTAATAATCAATAATAAATCTTGGACCAGGTGAGTATTAATGTATATATAAATTAGAAAAATTATTAATATATATATATACTTTAATACTCGCCTCGTGCAAATCCTTCAATTAATTAAAAAAATTTCTATAAAATTTCCCTCCTTTTTTTTTGTGAGATGTATTTTATTAATGACTTAAATTCAGTCACAAAAAATAAAAATAGATGAAATTAAAATCGGAATTATGCTAAATATTTTATTTTGTTCTAATTAAAATGGGAGGGGAATTTACAATAAGACTTTTGCGAGTTTAGTACTTTTTACAACTTTTTCAGGGAAAATACTCCCTCATTTCCCTTTATTAGCCTAAAAAGAGGTGTCGGTAAGCCAATTTGATCGAGATATATGCCAAAATAACGAAAATTTTGAAGAAATACGAAAGCCACATTAAGCATTAAAAAATGTATTATTACTTACTTTTTGGGTTTTTTTCTTTCTCCATTGTAATTTAGATGACAAAAAATCTTGCGACTGACCTATTCTGATTGAGATAACTAGAGAAATTAATTAAATAGAGTTGAAAAAAAAGATTAATAATTTTAATGATAATTGTTTATTATTATTTTTATTTTTTTTTAATAATGAACGATAAAGGAGCTAACTTCATGATCATTAAAAAAAAAAAACAAAGAATATTTTTTTTTTTACATTAGCTCAACATTCATGATTCTTTCGTTCTTTCCATTTACGCGCGCTATTTGTTTTGTCACTAAGGCTGAGAATTCCCTAGTTGTTTTAAATTTTTTTTAATCGAAGGAAACCGAACTTCAACCGAAGGACCGAAACAATTAGGTCGGGACCCCTGAAGTTGTTTTGTCACTAGTGTCGACTTCGGTTCGGTTCGGCTCGGTTTCGGATCGGTTCGGCTCGTCTCAGTTCGGTTCGAAACCATCCAGTTAGAAGCTATTCAGTAGCCCTTAAAAATAAATTTCCGGGCCCTTCGGTCCCGAAAATTTTTTTTATTAAAGCTACTGAATCGCTTCTAACTGGATGGTTTCGAACCGAACTGAGACGAGCCGAACCGAACCGAACCGAGCCGAACCGACCCAAAGCCGAGAATTCCCTAGTTGTTTTGAATTTTTTTCTAAAAATAAAATAACCGAACTTAAAACCGAAGGTCTCGAGCCGCCTCCGGCGGCTCTCGGACAAGGGATCCCTACAAGTTCTTTAAAATATTCTGGATGAATATTTTTTAATCTAAAACAGAACCGACCTTAATTAACCGAAGGTCTCGAGCCGCCTCCGGCGGCTCTCGGACAAGGGATTCCTGCAACTTCTTTAAAATATTCTTGACAGTGACGGATCATAAGCAAGGCGCGTGTCTAGGGCCCCGTAGAATACGGGGGCCCCCAAAATTGATTAACATATTAATTTTGATCGTGATATAAAATTTCATTTCATTTTTATAAAAAATTTATCAATTGACTTATGAAAAGAGCATCGGTCCTCCAAAGAATTTGGAAACTTCCGATAAAGACGATAAATCCCTAAATGGACTCAGTAGCCAAGAGTGAAAATGAAAGAAAAAATATTAATTTTTATAATAATATTAATAGTAGCCTATATAGAGAGTTCAAATAATAATTGTGGCTAAAAAAGTTGATATTCTTATGTATAGCAAACTCAAGGTTTTTTTTTTTTTAAATAGTCAGTGAATAGTCTTAATTCAATATGAAGTTAGCTCCTTTATCGTTCAATATTTATAAAAATAAACAATTATCATTAAAATTATTAATCTTTTTTTTTACTCTATTTAATTAATTTATCTAGTTATCTCAATCAGAATAGGTCAGGCGCAAGATTTTCGTCATCTAAATTACAATGGAGAAAGAAAAAACCCAAAAAAGTAAGTAATAATACATTTTTTAATGCTTAATGTGGCTTTCGTATTTCTTCAAAATTTTCGTTATTTTGGCATATATCTCGATCAAATTGGCTTACCGACACCTCTTTTAGGCTAATAAAGGGAAATGAGGGAGTATTTTCCCTGAAAAAGTTGTAAAAAGTACTAAACTCGCAAAAGTCTTATTGTAAATATTATCCTAGAAATAATATTATTAAGTAATTAAAACAACCGACTATTAATTGAAATATTTAAAAAAATGGATTGAAATAATAAAAGAATGAATTTTAATTTACCTTAAGCATCATTGGATTTGATGAAATTTATAAATTAATAATTAAAAAATAAAGAAAAGAAATTTGACATTTATTAGAAGATAATTCCAACTCGAGGAGGCCATAGTTAAAAAAATTTAGAAGTGTCATATGAACTTGATATCTAAGCCTTTATGATGAATTAAAATTAAATTATTTAATAATTAAAATTTAACTTCAAAAAAGTATTTTAATATTTTTTTTAAAATTTTTCATAGTCTTATATTATTTATCAAAATTAGTTTAAAAAAAAAAATAATTTTTTTTGTATGTGTCATTTCAAAAAATTTTTTTTAAACATAAAAATTTAAAGTAAGACTATGAAAAATTTTAAAAAAAATATTAAAATACTTTTTTGAAGTTAAATGTTAATTATTAAATAATTTAATTTTAATATTCCATAAAGGCTTAGATATTAAGTGA
Source organism: Euborellia annulipes (assembly GCA_023213315.1). Classification (NCBI taxonomy): domain Eukaryota; kingdom Metazoa; phylum Arthropoda; class Insecta; order Dermaptera; family Anisolabididae; genus Euborellia; species Euborellia annulipes. The sequence goes on along the minus strand of JAKCPI010014793.1, from coordinate 2,199 downwards.
CAATGACACATCTACATTCTGTTCACTATGGCCTTCTCGAGTTGGAATTATTTTCTACTAATAAATGTCAAATTTCTTTTCTTTATTTTTTAATTATTAATTTATAAATTTCATCAAATCCAATGATGCTTAAGGTAAATTAAAATTCATTCTTTTATTATTTCAATCCATTTTTTTATATTTCAATTAATAGTCGGTGTTTTTAATTACTTAATAGTATTCTATCAAATATAGACAAGTTCATTTTCTTATTAATTTCTTTACATTTCTCATTCTTTTTTTCATTTTAATACATTTTAATTAGAGCAAAATAAAATATTTAGCATAATTCAGATTTTAATTTCATCTATTTTTATTTTTTGTGACTGAATTTAAGTCATTAATAAAATACATCTCACAAAAAAAGGAGGGAAATTTTATAGAAATTTTTTTAATTAATTGAAGGATTTGCTCGAGGCGAGTATTAAAGTATATATATTAATAATTTTTCTAATTTATATATACATTAATAGTCACCTGGTCCAAGATTTATTATTGATTATTAAATGTAAATAGGCCTTCTTTGCATGCAATTTCTATATCCCATGTCCTTGTGTGTTCATATACTTACTAGTAATTGAATAATATTCTCCTTTACTAATTTTATTGTTTTAAAATTATTAATAATAATAGAACGTCTTTTAAACCCATCAATCTATAAATGTTGATATTTGTTTTTTATTTGAATACAGTTGCACATAAATCAGATCAGATTTGTCATATTTTGAGTTTATAGCAAGCAATTAGAATTGATTTTTATTCTATAAATAATTTCTTATTAACTAGTTAGTCCCTGTTATGATTAAATGAAAAGTGACCTTACAATCTTTTTACACAGATTTTTTCATTTGATAGTTAGGATTCAATTTATAGATTTTAAATTCTACTAAAAGCTTTATATTATTTGTTTGTCATATATATATTTTATTAACCAAAAAAGCAAAGCTGTCTCTCGCTTTTTCTTAATATATTGTATATATATATACACCAGGAAACTATTGATTATTCTTCACTCTTTTATATTGCTTTCGGGCCATATTTTTTTATTCTAATTCATTCTCGAACTCGATTGATGTTGCAAATTCGCAGCTTTTCCTCATAAGCATTGAGGGCTCTGGATTAATAATTATATTTCTCATAAAAGCTTTTTTTTTTAAATACTGATAGGACTATGCAATGTATATATATATATATATATATATATATATATACAAAAGATGGCAGCCAGGGATAAAATAAAATCTTTTCTTATTTTATTTTTATTTGAGTGTTGCACATAAATTAGATCAGATCTGTCATATTTTGATTTGAGTTTATAGCAAGAAATTAGAATTGATTTATATTCTAGAAATAATTAATTTCTTATTGACTAGTTAGTCCCTGTTATGATTAAATGAAAAGTGACTTTACAATCTTTTTACAAGATTTTTCCATTTGATAGTCAGGATTCAATTTATAGATTTTAAATTCTACTAAAAGCTTTATATTATTTTGTTTGTTATATATATATTTTACTAACCAAGAAAGCAAAGCTGTCTCTCGCTTTTTCTTAATATATTGTATATATATACACCAGGAAACTATTGATTATTCTTCACTCTTTTATATTGCTTTCTGGCCCTATTTTTTTATTCTAATTGATTCTCGAACTCGATTGATGTTGCAAATTCGCAGCTTTTCCTCATAAGCATTGAGGGCTCTGGATTAATAATTATATTTCTCATAAAAGCTTTTTTTTTTTAAATACTGTTAGGTCTATGCAATGTATATATATATATATATACACAAAGATGGATGGAGGCCAGGGATAAAATAGAATCTTTTCTTATTTTATTTTTATTTAAGTGTTGACGTTTCAGACGACATTCCCCTCCCTTCGTCAGAATAGTTTTTAAATAAAAACAGACAATTTTAGAGGAAATGAGGGAGTTGAGAATCAACACTCACATTTATTAAAAGAGCTAGCTAGTTTGTTCAAATATTTATGGGTCTATTCTAAATTTTTTATTAAATGTGACCATATATATATATATATATATATATATATATAAAATTTAACACACTTTTTCTCATTCCCACTCACACACAGATACAGACACAGTTTTCTCGGCAATTCAAGCCATATAAAACTTTTAACGATACTAGTATTTTTATAATATA
>JAKCPI010014792.1:0-14440 GCA_023213315.1 Euborellia annulipes | reverse complement strand
TAATAAATAAAGAAAATTAAAAAAAAAAAAAAATACTAATATACATGTAAAATTTAATAACAAATCCTAATCTTAGGTTATTCTAAATATAAACGAATTTATATCCTAACGAAATTCATCTCGGTGTTGTTAATTTTCGAAAACAATTTTGAATTATTAAATAGCAAATAAATCACTTTATCATGTTTTTTTTTGGCTGTGATTGTGTGTGTGTCTCTATTTCGATCTCACAGCAACTTTTAATAGAGTATTTAATGAAAATCTAATAGGAAGCAAAATGAAGTCAGAGGGGCAAAGTTTTATTTAGAGCGAGCGTCAAAAAATGAAAACAAATTTCTCTCATTAGATTATGAGAAAAAAAAAATTCAATTTTATATTCTTCACTAGTGTTTTTCAATTATTTTCTGATAAAAACTTTACATTTTTTTTTTTAACTTTTTTTATCAAAGCTTCTTACTAAGGGACTACTGTATTATATTTTTTAAGGCATTAGACCAACTCAAATGTCCCAATTTGTGATAGGAATGGAAAAGGCGCTCGAAAAGTCGATTTTTTTTTTTATTTTGGAATCGACTTGATAATTTTCAATTCTCGGAAATCGATTAATCATTTCTGAAAATCGACTTTTCGACTTTCAAGCCGACTTTTTAAAAACACTATAATCCGTGCTAGGAGATACTCATTAAATATTAAATATATTTATTTATTTATAAGATTTATTAAGTATTTAAACACTTTATTAAATACAACACACACAAATATTGTTTTCAAAATTTTTATAAAAGAATATTCTATCCAGAAATTGTTCGTGATATGGCACCGAACATTAAAATACAACATGAAGATTGGGTATCAATATTAAAATTGACGAATTAAGTATGCCACATATCTTCACTAACCGATTTTAAAAAGAAAGTGAAAGTCAATAATAAAAACGTTACAAATTATGTATATATCGACGATACTAAGAATTTTCGTCGAAGTCGTCCAGTGAGAATCGATTCTAATCGACTTGAAAGTTTTCAACTCGATTCAAAAAAGTCTATTATTTTCAGTAAAAGATCGATTCTTGACTAAAGTCAAAGTCGATTTTTCAATCCCTACTTTGTGTCTGTGGGGGTGAGATTTTCTCCCATTTTCATACCCTGAGAGGAGACTTCGGCAATGTTGAATTATTTGCGGCAAGCTAGATTCGAACCCGAGTTATGTTGAGACTTCAGATGCGTAATACACAGCTTGCCTCCAGCCTAGGGGATATCATATATGCTTTTTACTGACACAGGGAGGGGGGGTTGCTTTCATAAAACAAGGCCTTTATTCCTAAAAAAACAACAAACAGAAAAAAATATATGACCAAATCTGAACGACTTATATTCAATCAAAAGACAATGATTCTTAATAAAACGATCGAAACGTTTCGGAATAAGAAAATTATCTTTGGCTGCCTCTGCCAATTTAATTTTAAATATTAATACGAATCATAGCAACTTCTATATAAATATAGAAAAAAATATATACGTAAGCAAAAGGGGAGCGTTAACAACTTGCTTATTATTGCTTTAAAACATTCAAAAATCTCCAAAACAGACAAAAATGGCAACTCTTGATTTTAACAATTTCTTTCATATGATTTTCAACAAATATTAAATACAGAATTTAATCCTCTAATAAGGAGGCGAATGGCTACGCCAGATAAGCTGCGAATCTGAAGTTTCAACTCGGGTTCGAGTCCAGCTTGCAGCAAATAATTCAACATTGCTGATGTCTCCTCTTAGGAAAAGAAAATGGAAGAAAATCTCACCCCACAGACACAAAGGACCCAATTTGAGGTGGCCTAAGTGCCTTAAAAATGGGGATGACTCCAACTTGGTTAACCTGCTGAAAGGTGCGGGCTGGGACAGAGCACACCTCATAAAATCCAATCCTCTAAGAAAAACCATAGAACCTTAGAATTATTTAGGAAAAACTAAAAAAAGAAGATTATAACTGAGCTAGCGCTAGACATCTTACAGGTTAACTGTAGAATAGAGCTTTTAGTCATGTTAAAAAAAACTTCATATATAAAATAATAAAATTTAAAAGTTAGTTTTCTAAATTTTATTTACACAAAACTATTTCTAAGAAGAAGAATAAGTTGCAACATTCGTTAGTTAAATTAAAATAAAGAAACATCAAATTTTAATTTTAAACCAAAAACTTTCCTCTTCTTCTTCTGACAAGGTTGATGTCTAAAAACTCGTTATAAGATTATAGAGAAAACAAAAAACTTGTTTCAACCGACGTATATACGCTAAAATATTAATATATTACTGTATCTGGGCATGTTAAATTATACATGCAATGTCATTTCAACTTTAATTATAAGAATATACGTATAAATATATTAGTGAATTTGCGAGTTGGAAATTTTAGGGTTTTGAAAAATATTCAGAGATTCTTAAGAGTATATTCAACTTTATTTTGTCTGGGCAACATCTATTAATCAATTTTGTATATGGATTTACATTAAAAAAAAAAAAAAATCTCTATGAAATAATGAAGTTTGAATTTGAAATCCTTAAGAATTTTTTTTTTTTGTTTTTTTGTTTTTTTACGAATAACTTGTGATCCACTGAACGGATTGTCATGAAATTTGCTCCAGGACTAGAGGTTTTCATCCTAATTATTATAGCTGAATTTCAAAAGATTTGATTTAGAGGAAGCTGAGAAAACAGTGGTTCGCGATAATAATTTACCACTCATTTTTATCGCTCCTTGAGATCTGATTTACTTCTAGATGTAATATCTTCTTTCGCCCACTTCGGACTACAAATTTGCCAAATCTCATCCTAATCCGATGAAGAGTTCCAGAGATATAAGCAAAAATATTTTCTTTCACTCCCACACATAGGCTACACACATATACCCGGTACAGTGAGCGCCACAATTAAGTTCCCACCTGATAGCTTTAGCCTTAAATATATGGTATAGTATATGGTAAATGGTAAAATAATTTTAATGGCCGAAAAGAAAAAGTAAAATCTGATACAGATTATTTTATTTTACCTTTTCAAATTTAAAATTATTTCACCATTCACCATATTTTATACCATATACTTAAGGCTAAAGCTATCAGGTGGGGACTTAATTGGGGCGCTCACTGTACATATTTTTTGCATTTATGGGGTCCTTAAGGGAAACAGGAAATTTCGAAATAACGTCATTTCCACGAATAAATTAATAAAACTAGTAATTTATTAACGAAAGTGCATGTATTCAGCATGCCATTTATGTATTTACAATCACAATTCCCAAAAGTGTCTCTTTACTTTTTAAAGATGACATCGGAAAGATGTGCTCCCAATCGGCGTTCACACTCTAACAGCCTGTTATGAAAACTGTGGAATGCGCGGTGCAGCAAATCTTGGGGAATTGCAGTGATTTCGTTTTCAATGTTCTTCAGTTCATGGATGTGAAGCTGGTGAAACTCACAAGGAGTTTTCACAACATGCTGTTAGAGTGTGAACGCCGAATGGAAGCACATCTTTTTTCTTTAAAAAGTAAAGAGACACTTTTGGAAATTTTGAATGTAAATACATAAATGGCATGCTGAATACATGCACTTTCGATAATAAATTACTAGTTTTATTAATTTATTCGTGGAAATGACATTATTTCGAAATTTCCCGTTTCCCTGAGCCACCCTGTATTTATATTCAAATTAAAAATCATTTGATATATATTCGATCTTATTTTCTTCAATACTTACATGTGCTAAGAAGGGTAAACTCTCAAAATCCCTTGTAGAGACCTTAACGCACTACACATGGTTTGGCAGGAGATGGACTATCGGCTTGATGTGTGCCGTGTTATGCAAGGTGCCCACATAGAACACTTGGGATGTGACTGAAAAAACTTTAAGAGTTTTCCCATCTTAGGACATGTATCACATTTCATTATATTTCATACAATCAATTTATGAAATCGGGTCCATCATTTTGACTGACCCTGTATAAATAATCAAGTAAAGCAAAAATAAGAGTAGTTAACCAGAAAAATGGTTTGAATAATAGAAAATGCGGAATTTTCCATTTCTATCACCTCCAAGAAAACTTGTTTGAGATTTTATATGTATTCTTGGTGATAACAAGCATAAATTTGTTGAAGGGCGTAAAAATACAAGGATTCCCATTTAATTGTTTTCCTTCCATAAAATATACAGGATGTGATCGAAGAAACTTTTATTTTTATTTTCTTTCTTTTTCTTTTTTTTTTCTTTATTGTCTCGTTGTCTTAGAGGAATATTGGATTCAATTATTTAAAGGAGGAAAGAGAGACTTTGCTCCTTTTCGTCTGCTGACCTCTGCACCATTTTGTACCCTCTTCCCACGGGATGTTCCGGTCTTGTTGATCTCTGATAATCTGCGTTTTTGGTAATTCGCAGACGAGAGAGAGAGAGAGGCCACTTAGCGCAAATCCCTTTGAAACAGGCAATTTCCGTTCATAAGAAATTATATAAATAGAAGCGAGATGAAGGGTGGAAGATACTATTTAAAGTACGAACATCCGGTCGCCTGCTTGACTTTATATTAATTCAAAATTCCATACTGGAATTTTTTTTTCTCCCTGTTTGCTTTTCTTTGAATTTTAATTTAATAAAAATTTTATTTTATATTCACAGAATACCAGGAAATTTGTTTTTTTTTTTTTCAAAATAAACGAAGATTTTAAATAAAATTTCATTTATTTTAAAAATAAGTTTGCTCACCTTCTAGTTAATGGAAACTAAAGTTTTATTGTTTGATTAATAGATATATAGAGTTGGAACCACAAACCAAAAAGTATATTATATACTATCTTTGTAACAGAGGCGGATTACCCACTAGGCACACTAGGCAGGTGCCTAGGGGCCCCGGTATAGAAGGGGACCCAAAATTTAAAAATATTTTTTGTAAATCTTAAATTTTTATTTAAAAAATATTTTCCGAACCAAAATATACCAAATATAAGGATCAACTTCCATATTTTACAGAACGATTCCTTATTTATTATTAAGATGAAAAGTTGATATACGAGTAAGCAAGGCTTTCGTTTTCGAGATACAGGGTGTATAAAATATTTATTTTTGTTTTTTCTAAATCAATAAGTTTTGGAAACTTGATGTTTTTTTAAGATGAGAAATACAAATTTAATCTTACAATGTTAGATATATTCTCTCTTACTTGTAAAAGGCGCCACATAGACCCACATGTCTTTTTCTCTTTTAACTTTTTCGTGTCATTTGAAATAAATAGTAGAGTTGGAGGGAATAAGTGAAGTCCGCCGACCCCGCATCGCGAGAATATGGCGAGGATAGAAGAAGAAGAAGAGACTATGTCAAAAACGAAAGCCTTGCAGACTAATGGATATATGAACTTTTCATCTTAAAAATTTCTGAGGAATCTCACTCAAAAATATCGGACACTTATTAAAAACCACCCGGTATATATAGATTCTAAAAATGTAACCTTCTATGAGGTTTTTATTTTTATAAAACACCCCAAGCTTATTTCAAAAACTGTCTTTTTCGAATATATATTAAATTCTCAGTTGGTTAAATAAAAAAAAAAAACAGTGTATTTAAAAAGACAGCCAGTGAGTTGGCAGCCTAAGAAAAATGTTGGAAAGCTAAAGTCAAAGAAGAACTTCTTTTCGTGTGTTTGTGTGTAGAGTTATGTCAAAAACGACAAAAAGAGAGAGAGAAAAAAAAAAAAAAAAAAAAATTAAAAAGTCGGAAGTGAAGTGGTAAAAAGCCGCCGAGGGGCTCGACGGGCGTATTGATTCCCCAACAGCCGCCGGCGCAACGCAAGGCATCCCCCTATAACCTATATATCGTATTCCATCCACATAGGAATGCCCGTATAGTATGTGGCATACCCAGACAGACACACATGCATGTTAACACTCTCTAACCAGGCATATGTTACCGACTATATATATATATATATATATATATATATATATATATATATATATATATCCCTTTCCAATTTTATAAAATGATAAATCAAATCGGAATGAATGACCGTAGTAGCTAATTTAACTGAATTTTGCCCTTGGATGGAGATTAAAAGAAGAACGTAATTTGTATATCTTCTTTTTCAATAGCGTTGAAAAAGGTAAATGAATGAATTTAAAAAAAAAAAAATTACGAGCTACAAATCATCAAAGCTTTTAGAATAATAATCTCGTTTTTTTTTTTTTTTTTTTTTTTCAGCGTGGATAAAATAAGAGATTCGTTAAATACCTACTCATAGTAGAGTGACTTTATTTATTTATCTAATGAAATTATTTAATTATTTTCAATAGGAACCGACCGAATATTCGGTTTCGGTTACGGTTTCGGCCAGTTTCGGCCAAAAATCATGGTTTCGGCCGTAGTTTCGGTTTCGGCCAAAAAGTGGCCGAACCTTTCTGCCGGCCGAAACCAGAGTCTGAAAAAATGGGATGAGACTCGCATGCAAAAAAAAAAAAAAAAAAGGTCAAATAATTTGCACTTGTAGTCCAGTCAAATTTCACATTAAATTCGCAAATGCGAAATAACGCTGCATTTTTGGTATGTTATTTTGACCCCTTAGGAGAGTGTGAAACCACATTTGGCAATCAAAAAAAAGTTGTGCTACCTGTATAATACGAGAAAAATTTCAAAATTTTCGGACATTTTTCAGTTTTTTCAGTTTAATTAAAAAAATATGGGCTTTTGACATTAGTTGTTATTATCATTTTTAAAGTGCATTAAATTTCAAACAATTGAAGCCAAACCACACCTTCGTAAGTTTAATAGTTTTTGAGATATGATGCAATTTCATGTAGGGCTATTTAAAACTTGTATTATTGGAATTTTTGTTTTTTAAGTTTATAGGAGAACTATAAGAGCTAATGACCCCGTTTTGCGCTTAAATGAAAGGTAATTAAATGTGCTAAAACTCAATTTATCACAACTTTTCTCTTAGCATGAGCCGTTATGTCGATATTGGGCTTTAAACATAAATAAAATTAAAAATTCCAAAATTTCTGTTGTGTTTTAAGCCGAATATCGACATAACGGCTCATGCTAAGAGAAAAGTTGTGATAAATTGAGTTTTAGCACATTTAATTACCTTTCATTTAAGCGCAAAACGGGGTCATTAGCTCTTATAGTTCTCCTATAAACTTAAAAAACAAAAATTCCAATAATACAAGTTTTAAATAGCCCTACATGAAATTGTATCATATCTCAAAAACTATTAAACTTACGAAGGTGTGGTTTCGCTTCAATTGTTTGAAATTTAATGCACTTTAAAAATGATGATAACAACTAATGTCAAAAGCCCATATTTTACAGCAAAAACTGAAAAATGTCCGAAAATTTTGAAATTTTTCTCGTATTATGCAGGTAGCACAACTTTTTTTTGATTGCAAAATGTGGTTTCACACTCTCCTAAGGGGTCAAAATAACATACCAAAAATGCAGCGTTACTTGGGGGTTTGCGAATTTAATGTGAATTTGAATTTGACTCGACTATTACTGCAATTTTTGTTTTTTTACGATTACAAGAAAACTACAAGGGTTACTGACCCCGTACTGCACTTAAATGAAAGGTAATTAAATGTGCTAAAACTCAATTTATCACAACTTTTCTCTAAACTTGAGCGGTTAAGCCGATATTCGGCTTTAAACATAAGCAAAACTGAAAATTGTAACATTTGTGAAAATCTTGTACATTTTTCAATTATCATATCTCAAAAACTATTAGAGATACGGAGCTGCAAATTGGCTTGAATTGTTTCAAATTTAATATACTTTGAAAATGCTATAAGCAACAAATGTCAAAAAGCCCATAGTTTTTGAATTAAACTGCAAAAACTGAAAAAAGTGCGAAAATTACGCAGTTTTTCTCTTACTACGCGGGAAGCACAACTTTTTTTTAATTGCAAAATGTGGTTTCGCACTCCCCCAAGGGGTCCAAATAACATACCAAAAATGCAGGAATACTTTACGTTTTGCGATTTAAATGTCGATATTGACTGGCCTATTGAGGGAAAAAAATTTTAGTCTCCCTAAAAAAAAGGTAAAATGATTTTCACGGGAGGGAAAAAAATTCAAAAAAAAAAAAAAAAGGTAAAATGAAAAAAAATTTTTATAGGAAATACAAGTTTCGGTTTCGGTTACGGTTTCGGCCGAAACTAAGGTTGAGGCCGAATATTCGGTTTCGGTTTCGGTTTCGGCTGAAAATCTTGTTTCGGTCGGACCCTAATTTTCAAGTTATTAAATATTGTAACTGTTATCTATGGTAATAATATTTCCCGATCTGAGCGATAAAATTATATAATTAAAATTGTTAATAAAATGTTTGAGAGATAAAAATATGGTGTGACTGGCGCACAGCACACAACTTTCTCTTACCTTCGGTAATGGAAAGTTGTGTACTGTGCTTGTCACACCAGATTTTTTGTGTCGACATGTATTTAGTTCCCGACAGTACGGAACATTTGAATTCAGATGTAAAATTTATAAGTATGGGAAAATATTTATATTTTGTTATCATGGCAACCATTTCTCCTATCCCCCCCTATGAAATACAAGAGTAAAGTGGTCTTCAGAAGATTTCAATCGCAAAATGAGAATATACAATTTAAAGAGCATCTAAAAAATAATTGATTTTTGAATTTAAAAAAAAATCGTTGGAGCAAATTTTGAGAAAATCGAAAAAAACTGAAAAAGTACATCAGTAAAGTACTAGTACTCTTTGGCCGATTTTGATTAAAAGCTTATTTTTCCGGTCCCGGGGGTGTTTAACTTAAATATAAAATTTCAACCTCATAGCTCAATTCCTTCATGCTTAAAATTGAACACACACCCACCCACCCACACACACACACACACACACAGACAGACAGACAGACCATGTCGCGAAAACCACTTTTTTGGATTCAGGGGACCTCAAAACGTGAAGATCCATCAAAATCTCGACATCGAATTTTTGACATGAATCCAATACTTTCTCTCTATATATATATTACATATATACATAGGTAAGAGAAAGTAATAATGATAATAGAGGGTATTTATTTTGTGCTTTAGATTGAATTAAATCTAATTTTTTTAAACTAAACTTTGAATACCCTTAAAAAGCTTTTTTCCCCGCCACCCATTCGATGTTTAGTATGGCTTGGTCTTGCTTAACAACGAACGTGGCAAATGCATTTTCCACCCCGGCTGTTTTTAATTTAATTACAAATTTTTCCCCTTGTGTAAATTAGCTTATCGTTTTTTTTTTCTGCCATTTAATGCGGATTCATTTCACGCCTATTTATTAAAAATACCATCTACCTAACTAAACCTATAGGTTGTTTAATAAATGGGAAAAATTAAATCAACATGATAGATAGTAAATCCCTGGAGTTCGTTCATCCGTCAATCATTTTTAGACAGAATATTCAAAAAGGGAAAGGGGGCAGTCGAATGTTTAAGTGATTTCTAAAAACAAAACAAATTTCGTTTATAAATCATGACAAAAAAATAATGTATTATTTGGTTTATTAAAACTTAATCAAATGGATAGACAACAGTATATAAAATTGTCATCTGAACTCTTCTCAAAAACAGGTGAAAAATCTCACCCCCTTTACCAATGATTTCATAAAGTAGAGGAAAAGGTCCAAATTCGGGTTATTATTATTTTCAATAAAAAAGCAGACATGATAGGAAAAATAATATAATAATTTTTGGCACATAAATAGGACAAAAGAACTGGTTTTCGTGACATGGTCTGTCTGTGTGTGTGTTTGTGAACAAAATATCTCAGCAACTAAAAGAGCTACACGTACGAGCTTGAAATTTTATATTTAAATTAGGCACTCCCTATTGGGGTTAAAATACACTGTAAAAAAAATTTCGATGATTTTACAATTTTTTTGTTGTAAGCAAATTTCCAAGACCAATAGATACTAAATTTACTATACAGTTGAATTATATTTTTACAAAACTCTTTGCAAAAATCGTTTACAAATGCGTGATAATTTTACTAATATTTAGCAATTTTCGAGTCCAAATGTGTGGTAATTTTACAAATATTTAGCAATTTTACAATCCAAATGTTTGTAATTTTACTAATATTTAGAAAAAAGAAAAAAAATTTACGACTGAACCCATAGGTTATTGACCTTTAGGGGACGTCTCTACCTGGATGGAGTGAAGTAAATATTTTTATTTAATGAAAAATTCCTCCAGGATTTGAACACTGACCTTTTTTGTAGAAGCCTTGCTGCCTAGTCCATTTGACCATCGAATCACCTGTTAACTAATGATCTATCTCTGCTATTTGGCATTCAAGTATGACCTCACTGTAAACTATTTTTACTAAATAATAAAATAAAAAATAAACTTAAAGTTATCTTAATATTATTATTTTTTGTATTATTATAACTTAAATAAATCCTTATAGTGCCAAAAATGTCTTTATTAAGAAAGCTAAAAAGCAGTCGAAACAAAGTCGGCCATGTTGGCAGCCTTAAAAGGAAAATTACTATACCCTTGTATTGTAAAATTAGAAACGTTTTTGTAAAATTACAAACCCTTTTCTAAAATTACAAACCGTGTTCTAAAATTACAATGCCGTTGTATTGTAAAATTAGAAATCGTATGGTAAAATTACAATATTTACTCTAATTTTCCAAGAGAATTGTAATTTTAAAATGTTTTTTGGTTGTAAAAATTTTTTGAATGCATATATTTGTAAATTTAGTATACAAATGTATGGTAGTTATCATTTACAAGGAAAATTTGTAAATTTACTATACTAAAACATACTAAAATTAAAATTTTTTTTTACAGTGTAAGCCTTTAAGCAAAATGGGCTGAAAAGTACTAGTACTTTACTGATGCACTATTTTAGTTTTTTTTTTCGAAATTTTCTCAAAATTCGCTCTATTTTGATTAAAATTCAAAAATAAATTATTTTTTAGGTACCCTTTAAAACTTGTATTCTCATTTTGCCTTCAAAATTGTGTGAAGCACACTTTACTCTTTTTTTTTTTAAACATTCACACTTTTTTCTCATTCACACACACATTCACACAGTCTTTTCGGCAACTTAGGCCATATAAGACTTTGACGATAACCGTTGTAGAGAATATATCTATTGTGGGGTCATGCATTTCTATTTAAGCCATCTGGTATCCAAATGGCTTAAATAAAATCATCGGACTGCCTGGGTCCGAACTCGCGACGTATAGTATAGGAGGTAGGCACGCTACCTACTACGCCAAACTCGGGGGCCACTTTACTCTTGGTACTTCATAATAAGAGAAAGAAGAGAAATGGTTGCCATGGTAACAAAATATAAATATTTTAATTTTGAAGTGAGTTGAATGAAAAATTCAGGCGCTTAAGAAAGGGCGGGCCCGGTCATTTATATCATGGTTGATTTATGCATTTTAATCAAAATAATTAGAGCGAGTTTTGAGAAAATCATTAAAGTACTAGTACATTTTGGCCGATTTTGTTTAAAATCCTTTTCATTTAGAGAGACCTTTTAGGGTTTTTTGAATGTATTATTATTATAACTGTTATTTAACTAAAATTTCGCTATGCAGGCCTGCTGCGGGCATGTGGATCCCTCCCTCGATCATTTTTACTCGGGCTTTTCTTTCTATTTCTTTAACGACATTATTTTAAATTAATTGGTAGCCAATATAATTTAAATAAAATGTTATCGCAGTGCTGATCATGAAGCAAAAGTTTTACCTCCATTCTAAGAGAAACTTTCTTGATTATATTGGGACTTAGAAAATAAACCATGATATTTCGTTGTGCTTATTATCTCTTCAAAGGACGGTGTCTAATTTAAGAATTGAAGATATAGGGGAGACCGGGGCAGGTTGGCCCACTAATTTTTATTTCTTTTATAAAATTTTTTATTTAATCATTTTCGTTTATGTTTTCATTTTAAAATGTAGGTGCAACCTTAAACTACCAAATGGTCATCGTAAAAGTCTCCTAAATCGATGTTAAAATTAAAAAAAATAATTATTTCTAAAATATTTCGAGTGGGCCAACCTGCCCCGTGGTCGGGGCAGGTTGGCCCGGACCACGGGGCAGGTTGGCCCGGAAGGCATTTGTTATTTTTATATGAATAAAAATGCAAGAAAATAATTTAAAACAACCTAATTTTAACACACACAATTTATTTTAAATTATAATTGGTTATTGCAACAGTTTCAGTAATAAGTGAGTACTAAATAAAAAAAAGTATATCGTGACTTCAAGAGCTTTTCCTTTTTCAGTTTTTCTTTTGTATTTACGAATCACTGTTATAACCGTGGTCCAGAGGTTGGAGATGAGAGTCAGAATGCTATGAAGAGCATTGCAGACACCTTATTTGGGCTTGGCAAGTTGGCAAAAAGAGTATCCCGACAAGGGTCCCAACTTTTCTCCCCCCCACGCTCAATTTGTGCTCTTTTGAAAAATCTCTTAGCCCTCGGGGCTTAGTGTAGAGGTTATCGTGCTAACCATTTGGATACCAAATGGCTTAAATAAGAATGCCTGGACCCCCAAAATATATAATTATTAATACAACGGTTATCGTAAAAGTCTTATATGGCCGGAGTTACCGAAAAGACTGTGTGGATGGGAAAAAAGTGTGAATGTTTAAAAAAAAAAAAAGCGGAAACACTTTATATCTTCCCGAACCACAGATATTCAAAGAACTAGAACGTTTTAGAAAACAATAAGAACATATTCATATATCTGATATCAATTTCCCAAAAACAAACAGACGTGCTCATTTATGATGCAAAATCTCCTCCAATAAACTCTCAATGACGGCCAGTATAACATCGATATTTATAATAATTTTTATTTTGTTACTTTTACATCATTCATTGCCACTAAAATTGAAAAGATAAAACAGGATTTAACGATTTCATACATACAATGGCAAAAAATCGAGTGGGCCAACCTGCCCCGTCATTTTTGGGCCAACCTGCCCCATCGTCATATTTGAAACAATTTTTATCCCGCACAAATCCCGTTGATGTTTTTTAATTAATATGCCATGGAGAAATAATCCTTATACTCTAACCTTTAAACATAGTGCTCACTTTTTATCCTCGAAGTAACCAAAAAGTAGATAAAACAATTTTATTCAACTAACAAAAATTCACTCCAAGGTGCAAAAAACGAATAAATGATCCTAGCTCATGCGAATTTACTCCGATCGCTATAGTTGTTTTGGCGGAAGGTGTGTGGCAGTGCTATTAACCTTCATTCTGATCCGTATCACAATCATCCATTTATTCTGCGAAATATCGCGACTGGGCCGACCTGCCCCGTGGGCCAACCTGCCCCGGTCTCCCCTACATATATTTTAATCAAAAAGAAATTCTTGTTCAAATTCCATTCCATTTTCATTTATTAATTAAAAATTCCAAAAAAAAAAAATGGAGTGTTCTCTTCATTTAAAAATTAAGATAGATATTTTGCATTTCATTGAGAGAAAAAATTGAAAGGAAATATTATTATGTGAAATGAAAAATATAAAGACATTCCTGATTTCTTCTCAAATGACTTCTTCTCTTTTGAAGTCAAGAGAGATTTAAGTTAGCAAAATAAAAATGAGATTGCGCAACGACAACGCCGTCGTCGTCGTCGTCCTCCCCCTCCTGTTGGTGGTCCCTTATCCCCAAACGGCAAGGAGGTAGAGGTCCCTTAGCTCATGATCATTTATCTTAAAAGAATTTTAGTAATTAAATCCTTTTTGCCCTTAAGACTATTTTGAATTTTAATCCCAAGCCCATGTTAATTATTATATTTCTTTAAAAAATATAATTACGAAAGAAAGAAAAAAAAACGATTTAAAAACATTTTAGAGCTGCTTATCTTTTCTTCTACATCTATACTTGTTTCTTTGTGACAAAGAATTTAAAAAGCTTTATAATGAATTTAGAAAAAAGAAAAAAATAAAATAATAAAATAAAAGTGTTACTCTTTCTTCTCTTTTTAGGAAAAAAATAATAATAAAATAAAAGTGTTACTCTTTCTTCTCTTTTTAGGAATTCCAAAGAATATTCCAAGATTATTTTTAGTTAAATGCAGGGGCGTTTAAAAGGGGGCTTTCGTGTCTTTAAAAAAAAGGTAAAATGATTTTCATGGACGGCAAAAAATTTATCCGCGGGGTGAAAAATCTTTACAAAATTTTTCAGCACAGAGCGGAAAACTTTGGTGCAAAATTATTTTTGCAAAATTCTCTAAGTCCAATTATATTTGCAAAAATGCTTCAAAATCTCTTGACACATGATTGCAAATTAATCTAATTAATAATTCAAAAATGAAAACGGAGTTATTATTAAAGTTTTATTAAAAAATAATTTTTTATATTTTATTGTTTATTCTCTAAATTAATTTTATTTTTAGAAATAATTTATGAATATCTCAGTACAC
>JAKCPI010014791.1:0-12380 GCA_023213315.1 Euborellia annulipes | reverse complement strand
TAACAAGTTCTAAATTGATTTTAATAATAAATTCCCATGGCTAATTAATTAAAAGGCTTGTTTAAGGTCCTACATAGGCGACCTTAGGACATTTATAATAAATTTGCATTTCATTATTAAGCCGTTAATAAAATACAATCATGTTATTTTAATGCGTGTTTCCTTGATATTAGATTTTATACTAGGCTTATATTACTTAAAAATTTTAATCTTAAATTATTTTCTTTGAGATTAAGAGATATCATTATTTAATAGACATAATAATAATAATATTTTATTTCAGGTGTTTTTTAAAGCCTTTTCGGCACTTTGCTCATAGACTTTAACGATACTCATTTAAATACGATATCTTAGAGGGTTCAGGCACATTTATTTGTAGCATTTGTTATCCAAATGATTTAAATAAATATTCATCGGATTCCTTATTAAGAGAAAGTTGTGTGCGACCAGTCACACCAGATTTTTTAAATACATTTTTGTATTATTAGGCAATGTTTGATTTTACATAACAGCTATGACTGATAAATTACAAATATTAAGCAATAAAATTTTCCCAGAAGATTGTCTTTGATAACCCTAAAATATTAAATTACTCCTAACATTTTAAAGTTTTAGTCGAGTTGTTTTCGGAATTCAGAGAATAGGAAAAGCATCCAAGTCTACCTAAATGGTCAAGAGTTCAAAGGAGGGAAGATATTTTAAAGTTCCTGGAAATTCGAGACCAACCGGACTATAATTGCTCATACTTGTTTAACTGATCGTTTCTGAGTGACTCGCCACTCATTAAAATTAATTTAATTAAATTTTAGATCAATTTCAAGAAAAATTAACTCCAAATTGACCAAAACTAATTATAACTTAACCGAACTATTTTATATAATTTCGATAAAATTAATTAACTAAATCATTCGACCAGCATATTACAATTAATTTATAAGAATATGGATCAATAAATCACAGTGCTTCGTTCAGCTACTTTTTTTTTTCCACAATCCTTCTCTTCAAATAAAACAAAGCTCTCTGTTGAAATTTTATAAATAAAAACAAAAACTCCAAATCCCTATTCACGGGTTTAATTCACGCTTTTTATTATCGTTCATTAAATTACCTTAGAAAGTGACATCTATTGAATTATAGGAATAATACTGCTAAATTTTATTTATTGCTCAAAGTTGATAAAAAAAACTGATTAATAGAGAGAATATATAAACAATATAAAGCGCCTTTAGTGACCATTTTGGGGCCTCTGGCTCAACTTTATAGGCATATTGATAAATAATTCGTTTAAATGTCTTGACCACGTACTCTTGTTTTGGCTTTCTACGTTTCCATTAATACATCTTAAAGTATAATCTCTATCAGTTAATTAAACAGACTCTAACAATAGCGAGTATAGTTTGAGTAAAGAGCCCTTTGACTTGGAGAAAACCGAAGATGGAAATCATTGCAAACAACTCGAATTAACGTTGCTTTCTAGACCCCATTACGCTCAAGATACGGTGCTCTAATTTGGACCTAAATAAACTAGTTGTTTCAACCTATTAAGAATGCAAAAGCTTCAACTAATTTAAACTTCAGTTTGATCATAGAGCCTATTGGGGAAATTACAAATTTGTTTTTTGTTTTCAACTAAATTTAAAATAGCTAACCGGAGTAAAAATGATTAAAAATGATTGAGGGATCCACACGCCCGCAGCAGGTCTGCATAGTGAACCTTGAGGGACACACAGGGGCACGTCCACACCAGGGACACACATTTTTCTTCTGGTCACTTTCAATCAACTGTGTGTGTCCCTGGTGCGGGCGTGTGTATCCCTGTGTGTCCCTGGTGTGGACTTGTATATCCCTGTGTGTATCTCAAGGGGGGCCAGGCATATTTACGGTATTTATACCATATTTTATTTGGTATCCAAATGATTAAAATAAATTCATCACCTATTTATATTTACAAATTTATTAATTTTTAAAAATCGTATTTTAGAGATGTGCAACCAAATATTGATGATAAAATTTAGAGGAATTGAAAATCATTTTGGGATTTTAAATTTTTATTCAGGCACTCGTGCAGCTTTGAAATTTTGCGAGGCCTGAGCCTCAATATGCATCGTCATCCCTAAATTCATCTTGTCAATGTCGAGGTGACTAAAAAAAAAACTAAACGAATAAACAAGAAACACCTTTCGATCCAGGAGAAGGGTTTCTTCATTCATATTTCTCGAAATATTGATAACAGTAACAATACATCAAGCATAGATAATTAATAACAAAAACTTTTACTTTCTCTTACCTATGTATATATGTAATATACCGTATATAGGCCTATATAGAGAGAAAGTATTGGAATCATGTCAAAAATTCGATGTCGAGATTTTGAAGGATATACCTAGTACACGTTTTGAGGTCCCCTGAATACAAAAAAAAAAAAAAAAAAATGGTTTTCGTGACATTGTCTGTCTATATGTTTGTATGTGTGTCTGTGTTCAATTTTAAGCATGAAGGAAATGAGCTATGTGGCTGAAATTTTATATTTAAGTTAGGCACCCCCTAGGGCGTGAAAATAAGCTTTTAATCAAAATCGGACAAAAAGTACTAGTACTTTACTGATGTATTTTTTCAGTTTTTTTCGATTTTCTCAAAATTCTCTCCAAAGATTTTGATTAAAATTCAAAAATCAATTATTTTTTAGATGCTCTTTAAAATGTATATTCTTATTTTGCCATTGAAATCTTCTGAAGACCACTTTACTCTTGTATTTCATAGGGAAAATCGGAGAAATGGTTGCCATGGTAACAAAATATATTTTCCCATACTTATAAATTTTACATCTGAATTCTAATGTTCCATACTGACGGGAAGTAAATATATGTCGACACGAAAAATCTGGCGTGACAAGCACAGAACACAACTTTCGATTACGGTATCGAAGGTAAGAGAAAGTTGTGTGCTGTGCTACCGGTCACACCAGATTTTTTAGTCTTGTATGAAGAGCTATTATGATTTCTCAGATGTAAATTTGAAATAAAACTTAATCAATTTTAATCTTTCTACCAACTATTATAAAAAGCCCTTTTTTTTACTATCTATAAATATTCATAATTTTTTAAATTCGAATTTTATTAAATAATTTAAATAGCTCTGACCTTTTTTTTTGTCGCATCTTCTAATCAATTTTCTGGTTAACATTAGTTAATTCCCGAAGTTTTTTTTTTTTTTTTTTTGCACCCTTCATCTATATATATATATATAGATCTAAGTTGGAAGCGAATGTTGAGAGAAGAGATTTTCCAGGATGAATGATATCCTCTTGAATTATTCCAACTTTTTACTCCCTAGTCACAATGGAATATTTTATTAGACTTTTAACATTCAATTTTAAAAATGATATAATATATTTTAATTAAAAAAATAATTTGATTTGGAAAAGAAAAAAAAAATTCTTATTCTATTATCAGACTATATCTAAAAATAATTTATTAACTAATATTGATATTTTATACTACAGTTTATTAAATATTTTCTTAATTTCTTCTCAATCTAATTAACGAAATTACAAACATTCATATTAATATTATTTGAAATCTCTACCCGGATTCTCGTTTATTGTTCCGACACACACACCTCAAACCCAGCCAACTCACCCTGTGAAGTTACATTATTTCCTATCTCTCACTCCTCCTCAATCTAATGAGCTAATTCTTATTTCATGTTTCACCCGGTGCCTTGAGGTATAGCCTATATTTAAAGAAAATTCGTTGTTTTTAATTAGATAATTAAGAAAGTTCAAACAATTTAAGACTAATTCTTTTCAAGACAATTTAAGAGAAAATACCTGTATTTATCGGTTTGAAAATTGCATCTGCTGGCAAAGACCCCCCCCCCCCCCTCAGTGGGATATTGGGGATGCCAAAACCAATAATTGTCCTTCCCTCTCCCATTCCCCTCCATTCCCTTCTAACTCACTCCTAATTCTCACTAAGTACATTCAGGGGGTGAAATGACGGGGAAATTTAAGTGGATTTCGACTAATCTAAAGCCTCCAGTTGGAATTCAGTTCACGATATCCAATCCATAAAATGTATCAAACAAAAAAAAAAAAAAAAAAATTAAAATCGAGAAAAGAAATTAAAATTAATTTTATGAAAAAGAGAATTTACAAAAATTAATTTTTTCCCTTGTTAGAAAAGTTTATCTACTATATGAAATACTGTATCTGAATTAAAATAGAAAACCACTCGATTGAAATGAATAAGGATTGAGTCTGAATGGTCTTAGATGCCGAATAAGGCCTCAAAAGAAAAATAAAAAAAAAATACAATTTTCCCGAGTAAAAAGGAATACATACGCACGCAGCAGGTCTGCATAGTGAACCTTGAGGGACACACAGGGATATACACGTCCACACCAGGGACACAAATTTTTCTATGATCACTTTCGATTTACTGTGTATGTCCCTGGTGTGGGCGTGTGTTTCCCTGTGAGTCCCTCAAAGTTCACTAAGCAGACCTGCTGCGGTCGTGTGGATTCATCGATCATTTTTAATCATTTTTACTTGGATTGATCCTCTCTGATTACTCCCATTTGTTGGATGCATGCGACAACTGGTCTTCATAGGTCTTCGGATCTTTTTCAACCAGTCCCGGAAACAAAAATCAATAGGAAGACCCATACGTACAGTATGCACAAAACCTATAGTTCTGAATCCCCCAAAGAGATAAATCTTGCAGGGATCATCTTACTAGTCTATTTTGAGTGTTGATAGTCATTCCCATGTCATTTATACCTACCCTTATTTTTAGCCCTTTAAAGGTCAAAAACATTTATAAATGTATCATTTCGATACTTTTATCTCTAATAATTAAATGTTGATGGCCAACCTATCTTGATGATCTTAAGGACTTTTTAAATTTTTTTCGAATTAATAATAGTTCTAATTATATTTTATTTAAATATAAAATTTTAATTATTTTTAGTATTAAATATTTACAATACCGATAAAGACGTAACCGAAACTAGAGCGGGTATTAGTTTAAAAAATTCCAATTTATTTATTTATTTATTTATTTATTTTTTTTAAAACCATTCACACTTTTTTCTCATTCACACTCGCACTCACATACACATTCACACAGTCTTTTCGGCAACTCAGGCCATTCAAGACTTTAGACGATAACCGTTGTAATTAATAAATCAATTGGGGGTTCAGGCATTTCTATTTAAGCCTTCTGGTATCCAAATGGCTTAAATAAAATCATCGGACTGCCTGGGTCCGAACCCGCGACGTTTGGTATAGGAGGTAGGCACTCTACCTACTACGCCAAACTCAGGGGCAATTTATTTTTTAACCAGGTATTATATATTCAATAATGAGGTTGTAAGGTGGTTATTTTTAACAAAGAGGAATCAAACGGCTAGTAGATGAGTCACTGCCATATAGAAAACTCAAATTTGAGAAGTTTTGATTCGAGAAAAAAACATTGAATATTACAAGCATTTCTCTATATTAAATTCTTTTAATTGATTTTATTTATCACTTTGTTGTTGTTACTCTCTAACTGGACTGATGATGGCGATATTTAAATAAAGCTTCAAATTTCAATCCCGTAGGGACTCGTCTCATGGTTCCCTTTTTGCTCTCTTATTTACTTAAATTACTGCCTGTACAAATTCCCTCAGGGGTTACTGGTTAGATGATAAACACAAGTTCCCCAAATGGTATTTCTTCTACTTGCTATATCAATCACCTCGGGGGTTGATTATCCCTCCGCTCATTCTAATTAAAAAAAAAAAAATCTCCGACCCCAAATCAAGGGGAATAAGAACTGATTTAACGCCCTTCACTGAAAAAAAAAATACTCAAGAGCGCTCATTATTTTAATTTTTCCTAAAATAACATCCCAATCTTTAGTTCTGACTTCAATTAATCAAACTTCCCAGGGTTTTTCTTTGCTTTCCACACTTCTCATTTTTTTTTCTTTAATCATAATTTTAGTTATTAAAATAAGTGAATTTATTGACTTTAGTAACAACAATTTTTTTTTCCTTTTTCTAATTAAAAAATATATTCTCCTAATTACCCAATTAGAAAAGTTCCGAGTTCTTTAATTTTAGTTATTACATCAATCCATACCAAAGTTTTTTTTTTTTTTGTTCGCCGCTTTTTTTTTTTGTCCAGTGAAGTGAAAAAATAGAAAAAAATCGACAATGGAAAGATTTAAAACGCAAACTGGAAAGAATGTCCCAGGAAAATAATTGATTTTTTATTTCCATATTTGATTAGCGCCCCCGCGTGTTTAGCATATAATGAAGGTCTTGTTGGATCTGCAAACTGACCTTTTTAAGATAATTAATATGCATATGGAAATCGTTTTCGAGGGTCTTCACTTCACTCAAATAAAGGATTTTAATAGAAAAGCTCTTCTAACATTTTAATAAAAACTTTTGATTAAGTTCATTAATTGAGATGAAATGTTGCACCTTATTTTGGGACTTAGATTAGAATAATTTAATTTATTATTATTCCTCCCGTCTCTTCTATATACTTCTAAATAGCTCATATATTGAATTTACATGCCAATTCTAAAATTTATTGTCTTATAGGATTTTTTTTTTTTTAATTTTTGTTATCTTTTGTCAGGGAGAGGGAAAGTGGATGTCCGATCGATTTAGTTATTTTCCTGAGGTCTCGGTTTTTGGGCCTAATGGCCGACCAGAACATTGCACCCCGGCTGGAATTCTGGATTAGTGGCTTGTTACCCTCGGGGAACACAGAAATTCCTGCGGAGAAATTGGCTTGGCTATTTTTTTTACCCTCACAAATAACAAATTAACTTCCATTTTTATTTCAAAAGAAATAAGCAATTAGATAAAATATAAATTTATTAATATTTAAAAAAAAAATACGACTTATGAACAAAGAGAAATTAATAAAATTTATTCAATAGTAAAAAATTTGCATTCCTCTGTTTTATATTTATTCGAATGAAATAAAAGGGGAGAAATTTTTTATTTATCTTATATTGTTTTTATAAAATTTTTATAATTCTTAAAATTCTTTGATTCTTTGTGATTCAGAGCAATAAATAGATTGTTAAAAATATAAATGGTTATAATCAGTTTCAGGATCCCTGGGGGTCCGCGCTCCACAGTTTAAAAACTCCTGCTTTAAATTATTTAAAAGTAAAAATCTCAAATTAATTTAAACTTTGAAGATTTTTCTCAAAAAATATTTAATCCTTGTTTTCTAAACAGCAGGGCCATAACGAGGGCGTGGCAAAACACGCGCCCGCCACGGGCGCAACTGGACTTGGGGCGCAAAACAAAGGGGCCCGACCTAGTTGTGAGCTGCACAAAAAAATAACCTCTTCTCTCTTTTTGATCTCCAGGTATAATTACTGGAAATTTTTCATAAAAATTAAGAGGATATCAATCTCAGGCTGATTAGTGCTGCGACCCTGTGGAGACTCTTTGAATTATAAGTATAATTTTTAAAGTTTCCACAAGAGTGCAGCACAAATCAGATATTTTATTCAATTATAAAGATTTTCTTTCTATACACAATATATAGCCTATATATATCAGGGGCGTAAAAATTTCTATATACGCCCCTGATATATATACCCACTTTTTGGATTTACTGAGCATAAAAACATGTACTGTATTTCAATCAAAATCTCGTCTTCAAATTTGTGACATGATCGCTTTCTCTCTATATATGTATAGTTTATAGGGAAGAAAAAATAATGCATGTTTATATCAATATTAAAAGCATAGAATTGAAAAAAAAAATTGATGGTTAAAACCAATTTTGGACGGTTTGTACCGGACGGTTTTAATCACTTTTGACCAATGTTCTGGTCGAAATCTAAAAAGTACAAAAAACTGTATAATTATTCATGATTTCACGTCTTTGTGAATCTGGAAGTTTTATGAATAATTGGAAAGTGGTCCAGAGTCTCAGAAATTTGGATAGATTTTATTATTTTATTCCATATAGGTTAGTTTACAGTTGTTCTGATGCTTAGGGCATTCACATATTAAATGAAAAAGTGTTAGAGCAAACACTGTAAGCCGATGGGATGATATTGACTATTAAAATAAAATTAAATAACTTGGAAAGGTGAAAATTTTTTTTTTTTAATATTTCTAATAAATAAAGTCGTTCTCATTTGTGATTTTTAAAAAATGATAAATTTAAACTTGCGTGTATTCATTTAATGAATTTTTAAGTATTTTAATTAATATTTAAAAAGGCGACGAAATCACCATTTATGATTAAGATAATAACACATTTGCATAACACATTTATTAAGAGTGGCCGGGTTTACATAAAAAAAATTCACATCCAGAATTTAAAATTTTAAATATGTTATTGTAGGCTTAATATTCTTATTATAATTAAGAACATAATTTAAATGTGAAATAAATTTCTCAGCAGCCCCACTGCATGACGCGGCGACATTTATTAATATTAAATTAGTTTTAAAAATTTATGATATTCAAACACACGTTAATACAATTAAACTCTTATCTCTTAATCATCAGTTAACCGCCCACTTTTTCATAAAGATATGGGATGAATATATACCATAGCAATGTGCAATATCAATGTTAAAATTCTCACTGAAACTGGATTTGTTTGATTTAAAGAAAAAAGATAAAAGTTTCTCCAATTACTGCTATTGGTTTTTCTTTTTGATTCAATTTAAAGTACAACCGTTGATAAGTTATTATTGTTTTTTTAATTGGTTATATCGGATTGTTTATTAAGAGGATTTTATTTCCACGAGAGAGTGGCGATATAAAAATAAATAAGATCTGTTTGGTTAAATTAATTAAACGGATAAAAGAAGGGGATAATCATTTTTTTATAAATTTTATTTTTATTTTCTCTCTTTCTTAAAAGATTATTTACTTAATTAGATTTTAGATTTAAGTCCATAGAACCCATGGGTGTAGTCAGTGGGGGGCTAATGCCTCCCCTTGCTTGTCCTGAAAATTTTTTATCTATTAAAAACATATTTTTTCCCATTGTGAATTTTTTTTTAAATAAGCTTATATAAAGAAAATAATAATAATAATAATAATAAATAATTATTAATATATGTATATATTAATTGCAAACCCCCCTCCCTTCTCCTAACGAGTAGTTGCTCCCCCCCCTAACAAAATGTCTGGCTACACCCATGACTGGACCACATTTATATGCTCGGCAAAAATCTGAAACACTACATCAGTAAAGTGTACTTCAAACAATTTTCAGGACAAAATGAGAATATACATTTTAAAGAGGATCTAAAAAATAATTAATTTATCAATTTTAATCAAAATTGTTAGAGCCGATTTTGAGAAATTCGAAAAAAAAACTGAAAAAGTACTAGTAAAGAACTAGTACTTTAGTAAAATTTTTTGGCCGATTTTGTTCAAAATCTTATTTTGAGTGTCCGGGAATGAACCTTACTTAAATATAAAATTTCTCTCCCGTTACTCAATTCCTTCATGCTTAAAAATCGTTTCACACAGACAGACAGACAGACCAATTTGTGGGAACCACTTTTTTGGACTCAGGGGACCTCTAAACATGTATTTCCTTCAAAATCTTGACATATTCGCAATACTTTCTCTCTTTATATTACATATATAGGTAAGAGAAAGTAATAAATTATCTTAAATTAATTGGTAGCCAAATTCATCACAATTGCCTATTAAATAGGCAAAAAATTATTGTCTTCAATATTGGTTGCATAACTAGCAGGCGCTCTTGATCGGTGGCGCCACTCGTATCAAGTAGGTGAATTTAAATAAATTTTACGCGCCATCTCCCCTACTCCTTTTCGAATCCCCTTCCCTCTCCCCCCTTTTAAATGAGAAAGGGAAGCAAGCCATCTTCGAAGGTTAGTTGGCTTTTGACGCCCCATTCATTGACTACATATTCGCGTTTTTTATTAAAAGTTTTTTTTTATTTTGTGATTATTAGTGCCCATCAGTGTTTTAATTATTGGATAATGGATGATTAATTTTAATGATTGTCATCTTTCTTCGGCTAGTTAGTCTCACACTGCGTGGTCGACTCAGGATTATTATTACTGGTATTTATAATAATTTAATTAGTCTCACTATCTCTATTCTCTTGTATAATTGTGTATCCTAAAATTTTCAACATATAAATTTGTATTTGATAAAAAATCCTATTTCTCATATAAATGACTTAAATCATTTTAACAATTCGTTATTAAAATAGATTTCTAAGAATTTCCATTTTACTCGGAACCCAAGGTATTCTTGGAACTTGATTGTCACGTGCATAAAAGAATCAAATCATACAACAAGCTTGTTATTTAGTAGTTCGAACTTTCGCCGCTTGGTGCGCTTCTCTCAATCCGACAAGTGAGATGATATCAAAGTGTCTTTCCTATTTTTAATACTCCACAATTTATAATTCATCTATTCTTAAAATGAATTTGCTTTATATATCGAAAGGTACATTTTCATTTTGTTTGTTTTTTTGTTAGGCGGTTATAATTGGATAAAATTATTAGGTAATTATTAGGAATCTAATTTTCTTATTATTTTTTCTACACCAAATTTTTTTCATATCAATCCATCCCATTGTCATGGTTAACTTTTATACAGGGCCTGGTGCGGACCGCCCCCCCCCCCCCTCGTTACTCCTCTGATCATATCAGTCTGTGTTTAACACGAATACTTAAATAAAGAAAAAAAAAAAACAAAATTACTTTGAGGTCTCAAGCCTCCTTGAAACTGTGTTATTGTGTTAGGTATGTTAAAATCGAAAAAATAACATTTGAGGTTAATAACAAGCTCGAGTCTGAAATATTAAAATTGTTAAATTATTGTTGTTAAATTATAGTAGATAAGCTTATACCAAGCATATAAATTGTTATTTTTATTTTTTATTTAATTAAAAGAGGGCTGGGGGCTGACAACGGAGTGGAGCAACAGCCACCATCGTTGCAGTTAAGTGAAGCGCAGTGAAAGTTCGAGATAGGTGGCCCCAAGCAATTAGAGTGTGGGACGTCCCCCGGTAGCCATTGATATGTATTTAAATATGTATAATAAAATTGAATCAGTAAATGGCCTCAGTAAGGGGTTAAAAAAAGTATAGACCAAGGTCCTTCTGGTGTCCTCCGGCTGTGTAACTAGTATATAATAATTAGAACAATCCCTTGATTATAAATTATCCTCTGTTTGTTATTGATTTAAACCTAAACAAAATTCACAATTAATTAATCATTTCAAAGTAAAGTTTTTTTTTTAGATCAATTTATTAAGATAAAAAAAAACGAAAAACAAAAAAAAAAAAGCTTCTGATAGCTAAAAGATAAAGTTTTCAATATAGATAGCCAAAAGCTTAAGCTGGTGGCGGAGGCGGTGGTTGCTAACATTTTTTTTTTTTTTTTTGCAAAGCAAAGCGATCTAATCAAGAGATCCGAAAAGGAAAGGAAAATCATCAAACGAGCTTAACACTTGCTAAACTTTCCTTTTGCAATCTTCTATATGTTTGAGCGAGACTCTATTCAATTTCTAGCGAATACAAATACTCTCGGAAGTTGAATTTATTCTCACATGCATATGTTCCATGTAGTATGTATATATACTTACTTTAACTCTCTATGGATTAAATCATTACCGCGCAAAATGCGAAACGTGTATATAATGTTGTTGTTTTTTAATCCGTACTCGAAGCTGCTTAGGTTGGGAATTTTTTAACGGATGAAGTTAAAAATGTGTTTCTCACATAAAAAACACATACCCAAAAAAAAAAATGTTAGCCCAGATAAACTAGGATTAGAATAAATGCAGCTAGCTATGAAATAATGATTTAGTCACAAAGTATTTTGCATAAGTAAATCTCAACTCCCGTTCGTGGTTTAATTTTAAAATAATGAGGGGGAGGAGTTCAAATAAGAAACGAACTTACTATTGATACAGTATGTTTTTTTATGGCGAGTTATTTGCATAAATATACATAATTAGAGTATATGTTTATTTATTTAGTTATATTTTTTTTTTACATTTTAGCATTGTTTTTCGCTAGAAATAAATTGTTATTAAATTAAAATATGTATAAAAAATAGTATAGTAAGTAAAAGAAAATAAATATAAGGTTTTTCCCATGCCTTATATCAGGTTAATATTTAAATAAATTCTGGATAACAAAAACCCTTTAATTTTATATAATTTTTTTAGGATAAATTAAACCAAAAGATGCAGCCATTAAAAAAAAAAACTTCTATTTTGTTAACACTCTTTATTCCGACAAGTTTCGACTATGAGCATCATCAGCCTTTCAAGAGTATATTTATATTATTGACATGCAAATTAGACCTTGGATCATATTCCAAACGTTCCTGAATATAGAG
>JAKCPI010014790.1:0-16163 GCA_023213315.1 Euborellia annulipes | reverse complement strand
AAAAAAAGTAATAAACTATTTTTTTTTTTTTTTAACATTCACACTTAAGTAATAAACTATAATAGTTTTCATTCAATAAATGGAATGAACAAGTGATTGGAAGTTCTTATTTATTTGAAGACTTCAGCAATATTAATAGAAGATCCACTAATTAAATTTGACAAATTATAAAAACCAATCATAATGATATAGCAGGCCATGTACCAAGCAAAATAAAGATGAAACAATTTCCTATGAGATCCAATATACATTTTATCTTAATTATTTACTAACTGGAGTAGACACCTAAACAAAAATTGAAAGAAAACCCTCGATTTTATGATGAATCAAATTCACTTTAGATTTTAGCAGCTGATTTCAAGAATATGAAAAAAAGGCACAAAACACTTGCAAATTTGTTTAAATAAACCGAGTGTAGGCACTTATGCATTATTATTTAATCGATAATATGTAAAAGATTATGGTTTTGATAATCAAATCATTTTTAGAATAAATAAAAAAAAAAAATATTTTTAAAATCTTTTTAACCTCATTTGTCAATTTTTCATCACATGTCAACATTAAAATTTGATTATTATATATATTATAAACGTAAATTCAAGTGAAAATAATTAAATATTTTTCAAGGAATTAAATAAATTCTACCTTTAAAAGTTGAAGTTGCAGCCAGACAGGCCCAGACCCGGTCTTCATTTGAATTTCAGGAAAATCACTTTGAATTCACAACACAGATAAAAATAAAACTATAACAAATTATTATATAACTAAATGAATAACACAAATAAATAAATACTATTTAAATAATAACGAAAAGTTAAAAATAACACGGAACCGACTGACAGATGAAATAACCGGGATGCTACGGGCGCGAGTTGCTCGAGTCTCTCGCTGTCTAGTCAAGCGCTGGCATCGCCACACACACACACATAGGCACAATCTCTCACACACCCACACCCGCGCATGTATGCATTCAGCATGGTTAAAAAAGTAATTAGCCTAATCGTGATAACTAAAGGAGTATTTAGAAGAAAATTTTTAATAAAAATAATATTTATTTTATAATAAGTAAGAAAGAAATGCAGAAAAAAAAATTAAATAAAGTCCATATGGAGAAAAAAATTTTATTTTGATCTCCCAAAAAAAAACTGCCAGATTTTTTGTGTGTTGACATATATTTAGTTTCCACCGATATATTATAATTCAAAATGTAAAATGAATAAACGCCCTCGGGCCGTGGTGTAGTTAGTGGTAGCGTGATAGCCTTCTATTGCAGGCGCCGACTCCATGGAGCTCAAGGACCTCGAGCCCCCCAATCTTTTGGGAAGAGGGGTCCAGCCCACCAGAAAAAATCTTTAAAAGGTCAATCAGGGCAAAATCTTAAAACACTTAACCCGTACCCCCTGCGTCAATCATATTTAGCCCCCTAATAATTTTTAAAAGTCGGCGCCCAAGCCTTCTATCCCAAGGGTCGCGGGTTCGGAACCCAAGCAGTCTTTTATTTAAGGCATTTGGATACCAATAGATATATATATAAATAAATAGCATCCGAGTATCGTAAAGTCTTATATGGGCTAAGTTGCCGAAAAGACTGTGTGTATGTGAGTTAGTGTGGGAAAAAAGTGTGTTAAAAAAATATTACCCACACAGCACAAAATATTGCAGCAATGTTGCAGAAATATTGTAATCAATATTGCAAATCTTGCAGCAATATTGTTGCAATATTCCTATGACCGCCTTTTTACAACATTGCAGCAATATTACTGCAATGTGGCTGTTTGAGCTGCAATATTGCATCAATGTTGCTGCAATATTGTCAATATTGAGCAAGATTCTCAATATTTCTGCAACATTGATGCAATATTTTGTGCTGTGTGGGTATTTTGCGGAATTCAATTTTTGGAGTCAAAATGTGTATTTCCAAGCGAATTGATGAAAGCCCCCTGAGTTCCTTGGAGAGAATGAATCTATCAAAACCGTACGTTCATTTTTTTTATGTTGCGTGTCAGAGCCTAATTACCTACCCCTGGATAAAAATTCGCGAAGCTCCCGGGTTTAATTAACCAAGTCACCGTCGCTCGCCCTCAGTACCATCTAGTTTAATTAAAATCGATAATTCACTTATAATAAAAAGCCATTTGTTTTATCGTGATGAAATGCTTTTAACAAATATGAACAAAATAGAAAAGTTTTGATATTAAAAAAAGCAGCCACCTGCAAAAGATAGAATATAAAAACATTTTTTTTTTTTTTTTTGTCTTTTAATGAGAAAGAGGGAATCTGCAAAAGTAGACTTCTAACTAAAATGCTAATTGAAAGTTAATAGCAGAAATGTTATG
This sequence comes from Euborellia annulipes, assembly GCA_023213315.1. NCBI lineage: Eukaryota > Metazoa > Arthropoda > Insecta > Dermaptera > Anisolabididae > Euborellia > Euborellia annulipes. The sequence continues at coordinate 13,827 of JAKCPI010014790.1, read as the reverse complement.
AGAATAAGAGGGGGAATAGATTAATAAATAAAATCAAGATGCGTTACTAAACAATTTATTTTATAATTATTTTATTATTATAATCTCTACGAGATGATAATGGAAGATTAAAAATTGTTTTTTTTTTTTTTAATTTAAAGAAATATCTGACAAGCCCTTTTAACAATCATTATACTATACTGTATAATATAAAGCGCTAGCGGCCACGACTTCCAGTCCCTGTGTGTATGTGCCTATCAGGGCGCTGATTGGCCAGAAAAAAAGGATACGGAGTTAGAGAGGGAAATTTAAATCTAATTCAAATCATAATAATGAGAGAATAGGCATATCCAGAGGGGAGTGAGGGGGAGGGGGGGAATTTGAGAAAATAGGTCTATCGGAATTTATCAAAACCTACTCACGAGCTCTTTGTCATTAAAAAAAAAAAAAACTTTAGCGCTATAATAATCGTTTTTTCCTCTTCAAAAGGTGTTTCATTATCAAGAGTGCTCTATTGCACTAATTAATACGGCAATTAGTGTGAAAATTATAAAACACCTTAGAAAATTAAAGACCTTATTTTACCTTCTAGAAGGAATTTTAGATGATAATTTTATTTTCATGGAAAGCAATTTTATAATTATTTAGTAGCTGGAGGAATCAAATCCCCATGATTAAAAAAATTAAGTTGGACTTACACAACTTTTCTTACAAGTCAACTCCAACTGACAACCACAAGTAACTACAAGAGAAAACTTTTAAATATGATCTAATGACTAGTAAAAATGAACGAGTCAGTTAAAATGGAGACAAATGAACGAGTCATTTAATATGGAGTTGAATAAAAGAATTTACGTATGCGAAGTTACACTCGTTATCTCATAAATATTATTTATTAATTTACTTCAACCGGAAATCGAACTTCAAGTCAATAGATTTCTACTCCAACACTCTAGAACAGTGCTTCTTAGTCTATTAATCTCCTATCTTGGCCTGATCCCTATGTGGGGTCGGCAAAATCAATTTATAAAAAAATGAGACCGAGAGAAAAGCAAGCCGTCTCACGGCCAAACGAAAAAGGGGAAAAAAGGCTGACATAAAGGAAAGGAAGAAATGCCAGCCTTAGCTCGGGTAACTCGTGGTCGCCATCCACGTACTCACTAGAACTGAGTCCTTGAGTGAAGATTTTATCTTTTATAAATATAAATATTGTCCTCATGGCAATGACTTAATGACTAGACAATGTTATCAAAGTAATAATTCAATTAGTAAAAATGAACGAGTAATTTAAAATGGAGATAAATGAACGAGTCAAATGAATTATTCCTTTTTTTTTTCAGCGAAGGCCATTTAGACCCCGTCTCTATTTCACCTGGAATGGTAGCCAATCCAGTTGAAATAAATTGTCGCATGAGACGGGATGCGAACCCGCGACCCTTAGTATACAAGGTCAACACGCTACCCACTACACCATGGCCCGAGGGCCCGAATTAGTAATTTAAAATGAAGCCAATTAAAAGAATTTTTATGCACGCTTAATCTCATATAATTATTAATTTATATTAATGGTTCAACAGAGTATGGAAGTCAATGAATTTCTAGTGACTTAATGGCTAGGTAATAAAGCAAAATATTATTTTGTTCTCAGGGCTGATGATGTTAAACTAAAATTACCGAAATTGTAATAAATCAGTCGTCAATAAAATTTCCGAAAATCATTTTTACTAATTATTAAATATCTTGATCGTCCACCTTCAAAAACTGGAGTAAACCTTCGAAATCCATCAACTCTAATAAATATATATTTATTTGTTTATCTCCCCCTAAGAACGAATTCAGTTATTCCTTTCATCCCTTAAGTTTCTTTCGCCTTCGCGGGAAGAACGCAGCTTCACTGGCCCACCACTTTAAGAAGCCCTGCTCTATACCGAAACCTCCCAATATATTGATTCGCCATTTTTTTAAAATGTATTTCTGAATTGAATTATATATAGGTTAGATTATTTATTGTATTCCTTAATAGAGTTTATTCAAAAGAGAAGATTCAGTTATATTAAATTTTCCTGTCGAAAGAAGTTATACAAATGTTGTCAACTTATAAAAAAAAAGGAAGAAAAAAAAAAAATTGAACAGGCAAAGGAAAAAAAAAACACGTTGGTCCCTGAGAACCGAGAAGAGAGAAAGAAAGAAAATATCGCTGGCTATTTTTAGGTCTTTGTATGTCGACAGAGAGCTCTGCGAAAAAAAATGGAAATGAAATGGGAGATCCTGAAACATTTGCAATTGAAGGGAAAAGAGTCAACTTAGGGTTCATGTGTGCGTCTCTTGCGTCTCTCCAGAGGCTCTCGGAATTAAAAATTTAAGATAAAAGAGGAAGAAATAAAGAAAACGGGGTTGCTAAAAAAATTAATTCAAAATCACTGGATAGAAAGATCATATCCAAGCAATTTAGCAGAAAAAATAGAAAATAATTCTTCTCTATTTTTTTGCGGCTCCTTCCTTTTACGATTATAAACAGTCACCTACAACCATTGATTCATATAAATATTGTTTAATAAGTAATTATTACCAGTGAATTCAATCAACCCTATGATGAAAAAACAATAAATATAAAAACATTTAATTCTGTCATTTTGTCAGACTGTTTCCAGAGTTATTTCCGTGGAAGATATGAAAACGTAGATCTAAGTATCATTTGAAACACCATTGAAGGGATGTTAATATTTTATACACAATTTTTATTCAGTTGCAACTCAACGAATTGTTATGAAATAAAGTACAACGTCTTAAGGAGGAACGGAAGCGAAGGTGTTTCCCGATAAGATGGCGTTGTGTGTCATAAAAAGTATGCCCAAAAATCAAGTAATTCAAAAATTTGCCAAGAGATGTCAGAATGGTAGCTAATAATATTTAATGCATTTGGTTGATTTTCATTGATCTTTTAACAATAAATACTTTATAAATGTTATTTATACCGAAATTTTAATATCTTAATCTCTTCTCAGACTATAAAGTTTCATCCATATCAGATGAGTGTTTCCAGAAATATTTTAAAAATTTTCATGATTATAATATTTTTCCAAAGATTTTAGATATTAATATCAATAATTGAAATATTTTATTTTCCCTTGTTTATATCTGATAATTGTAATTTAGAAATGTTCTATGGTTTATCAACCAAGTAGATATGTTTCAAAATTAAAATTTTCAAACGGAATATTTAACAACATTCGATCTCTAATAACTCCATTCCATATAAGTAAAAAAAAAGAAAAAAAAATGAAACGACGAATATGAATTGAAGTTTGATTTAAAACAAAAAAAAATTGTTTGTTTAGCACATTTGGAGATTAAAATAAAAAGTTTAATGAATTCTCTAGCAAAGAATAACGATAGAGTAACAAATAGCCTATTTTTCATGCTGATATACTATAGCTCGACAAAAAATATGATTACGAAAAGTTTCATTCAGAGAGATAACTCGTATATTATTTCCAGCTAAACATTTTTAAAAATCTGGGGTGCTTGTCTGTCCAGATTTTTTGTGTGGAGATATATTTAGTTGCCCTAAGTTTCAAAATTGATCACGCAATTCATAGATGGCGCTGAGCTACATATGCTTCCACATCAGTAAAGTGTCCCACACAGTACTTCAAACAAATTTCACGAAAAATTTTACTGAAATACTTTTTAAAAAGCATCTAAAAAAATAGACGAATTCTGAATTTTAATCAAAATCGTTGAAGCGAATTTTGAGAAAATCGAAAAAAAAAAAAAAAAACTGAAAAAGTACATCAATAAAGTACTAGTACTTTTTGGCCGATTTTGTTCAAAAGCTTATTTTTACCCCTTGAGGGGAGGTGTATCTGACTCAAATATAAAATTTCAACCCCCTGCTGAGATATTTTGTTCACAAACAGACAGACCAATTTGCGGGACGCACTTTTTTGGAGTCAGGGGATCTCAAACCGTGTATTCATCAAAATCTCGACATCGAATTTTTGACATGATTAGAATTAGGGTCCGACCGAAACAAGATTTTCAGCCGAAACCGAAACCGAATATTCGGCCTCAACCTTAGTTTCGGCCGAAACCGTAACCGAAACCGAAACTTGTATTTCCTATAAAAAATTTTTTTTCATTTTACTTTTTTTTTTTTTGAATTTTTTTTTCCCTCCCGTGAAAATCATTTTACCTTTTTTTTAGGGAGACTAAAATTTTTTTTTCTCCCTCAAGAGCAAATTATTTGACCTTTTTTTTTTTTTTTTTTTTGCATGCGAGTCTCATCCCATTTTTTCAGACTCTGGTTTCGGCCGGCCGAAACCGAAACTACGGCCGAAACCATGATTTTTGGCCGAAACTGGCCGAAACCGTAACCGAAACCGAATATTCGGTCGGTTCCTAATTACAATACTTTCTCTCTATATACATATATATGTAGGGTAAGAAAAAGTAAAAATAAGTATATAATTACAATTCAGATCATTTTTGTTCCTATACATATTTCTGTCATTTATTTCTCTCATCAAAAAATTGATTAAAATTCTCCAAAATATTTCGTAATTCTTTTTACAAGAATTAAATCTTAATTAATTTTCAAAATTCATTACATTTCTCACTTTAGAGAGAAATTTGAATGGAATTCAAACACTCCCTCTCTCTCTCTCTTGCACCCTGGTTTGAATTTCAAACTCAAGGGTCTCTCTACTGTATTGGGTTGTTTGATTTCGAGGTGAAATAATTACTTCGACTACATACCAACTTGTTTATATCGCTAATAAAAATCTGGTGTGACTGGCGCACAGCACACAACTTTCTCTTACCCTTCGGTAAGAGAAAGTTGTGCACCGTGCTGGTCACACCAGATTTTTTTTGTCGAGATATATTTAGTTTCCCATAGCACCTTAGTTTCAAACTTGCATTTTAAATGTTGACTGCTTGAAATAAACTATGGTTATTTTTCAAAATTTTAATCTCATATTTGGACATTTTATACACAATATAGAATCGTAAATAAATACAAAATTTCATAAGAATTGGAAAAAAAAATTTTAAATGCGTAAAAAGTTCCAAAGGGGACCCCCTTTTGAATCGAAATTAACATACAAATCCCTATAGGAAATTAACATTAGGTCTATGAGAGAAGGCGGAGAGACAGGCGATAATGTTTGCAAGTAGAGAGAGAGAGAGTGATATATGTTTTCCCGGAAACAATTAAAGACACAAATAAAATAAAAAAAAATGGGAATTTAAATAATAATTGATTTTTAATCTAATAAAAAGAAAAAGATTTAAATTCCGTTACCATGGCAACCAGTTCTATCTTTCCTATGAAGAACAAGAGTAAAGTGGTCTTCAGAAGATTTCAACGGCAAAATGAGAATATACATTTTAAAGAGCATCTAAAAAATAGTTGATTTATGAATTTTAAAAAAAATCCTTGGAGGGAATTTTGAGAAAATCGAAAAAAACTGAAAAAGTACATCAGTAAAGTACTAGTACTTTTTGGCCGATTTTGTTCAAAAGCTTATTTTGAGATTCTTCAAAGGTACCTAGCTTAAATATAAAATTTCAACCTCCTAGCTCAATTCCTTCATGCTAAAAAAATCGTTACACACACACAGACACACAGACACACAGACACACAGACGCACACACACACACACACACACACACACACAGACCAATTTGCGGGACCCACTTTTTTTGGACTCAGGGGACCTCAAAACATGTATATCCATCAAAATCTCGACATCGAATTTTTGACATGATCGCAATACTTTCTCTCCTATATATTTCATATATAGGGTACGAGAAAGTAAAAATTGTTTCTACAGGATTAAAAATAAACAATAAAATAAATATTTGTGAGTTTTAATATTTAAAAAGCCCACGGGGCGTGGTGTAGAGGTTAGCGTGCTAACCTCATATATCAAACGTCGCGGGTTCGGACCCCAGGCAGTCCGATGATTTTATTTAAGCCATCTGGATACCAGATGGCCTGAGCTGCCGAAAAGACAGTGTGAATGTGTGTGAGTGTGAGTGTGAATGAGAAAAAAGTGTGAATGTTTAAAAAAAAAAAAAAAAAAAAAAAATTACCACCAATAAATAAATAGAATTATTACACAGGTCTACCGAGACCAGAGTCACTGGTCACATTTGTAATTTGTTAACCAGTGCTTACGGATTTCAATAAATAAATGTTTGTTGCATTCAGGGAAGGTAAAAAAACTATTAGAGGAATTCAAAGTTGAAAAAAAAATTCGATTTTTCTGAACTTTTAGCCATATTTTGCACTATTAAGGGGGTTCAGGAGCGACGTCTAAATGTAATTTAAAAAAAAAAAAAACTAGACTATTATCCGGAATTTTTCAATGCGGTTTTTTTTTAAATTAATTATTGTAAATTCATAAGAGATTATTGGGACATTGCGCTATAATTTTTTTAATGACTTATTAAAAAATTACCGTAATTAATTTTTTTGTTATCAAGCAAATACAAAAAAACTATCGGCCTCAATAATCTTTAATTTTTTTTAAATTTAAAAATGAATTTATTGTTATTATTAATCATATATTCATTAAGAAATTTTTAAAATAAGCTTAGATGATTTATTTAAAAATTAACTGTCAAATTAGTTCAGCATTCTTGCAATAGATTGCAGGATAGTCTAACAACCGATCGCCTAATGGCCTATATCTATATATTTTTATGCTTTTATAAAAGATACATAATATATAATAACATTTATAAAGTATTTATTGTTAAAAGATCAATGAAAATCAACCAAATGCATTAAATATTATTAGCTACCATTCTGACATCTCTTGGCAAATTTTTGAATTACTTGATTTTTGGGCATACTTTAATGACACACAACGCCCTCTTATCGGGAAAAACATGCGTAACACCTTCGCTCTTGTTCCGCCTTAAATCACCTCATATTGAACTGAAACTTAATATTTCTATTTACAAATTTAATTTTCTCTATATAGATTGAAATATTTGCACAATATGGTATGAAGCAAAATAAATCGTAAAAAAATATTTTCCTGTTTTCTTTCTCTCTTAAATTTGTGAAAATAGACACTTAATTCAGTAAACTAATAGGAAGGGAATATATTAAGGACGGTAGTATATTGGTATATATTATTTCCTTTATATTTTTCCGTCTTTTATAGTCAACTATTTCGTTCGGGTTGCCTAACGAAGTGATAGCAGGCGTTCTTATTGATAAACGTAAAGCTTTTGAAAATATTATAGGAAATTGAAAACTTTACTCTCCACTTGACTGACTATAATTTATTTATTTATTAAATTATACCACTCTAACTAGCTTCCCTATTTGGCTGCTTTGCTTTGTCCGCCCTTCTCTTCCCTTTTCACTGGTAATATATTGAAACATCCAATTTTCCCTCTTCTTGTTGAAGAACATTTTAACCCCCGCCCCCTCCACCTCACTCTACCCAAACCACATCGTTTTTCTTTGGAAAATATAACCCAGATAAAATGAAATGACCGCCATCTTGAAACGTATATTTACTAGAAGAAGAAAAAAAAGGAAATTTTTTTTTCTTCGTTTTCTTTATATTGGAAATTTCAATTTTTTATTTTAGAAACTCATGCTTTTATTTTTAATAAATACATTATTAAATTTTATTTTTATATTTTTTGTGAATTTGGGGTGATTAGGGTGAAAAGATATTGTTAAATAAAAGGAAACTTTTTAGTATAGAGGTAGGTGATCTTATATCAAAGTCAAGTAAATTAAATAAAAATACTTGTTTTTAAGTAAACAAGAACGCATAATTCCCATCTTCAGGACGATAAATTGTTAATATTTCTTAGGTTGTATAAACCGCTATGTATCCATCTAAGGAATATTAATAATTTGTTGTCCTGAGGATGGGAATGATGCGTTCGCGAAACGTCGACAATTTTTTATTTTATGTGGACTGCCTACATCTTTCGGTTCTTCTGAACAAGGGATGTTCGAATATGGGAAAAAAATTATCGATTATGAAAAATAATCGATTATTTCGATTAATCAATTATAAAAAATAATCGATTATTTCGATTAATCGATTATAAAAAATAATCGATTATTTTCCCAGTAAGAGAAAGTTGTGTGCTGCGTGGCCAGTCACCTGGTCCTACTAAATCTATTTCATTCGACCTTTTCGGGTCTTTTTCATAATCGAAGGGAAAGAATATTCGTAAATAATGCCATTTGTTTTTATACATATTTATTTTTTTTTAAAACAAAGTCACAGATTGCATATTCTTTTTTCTTTTCTGTTTTTATGTGAGAAAGTAATCATGCTTTTGCCAAGATTACAAAAGAATTTTATCAGAAAAAAACATTTGGCGCCTTATAGAGTGAAATGTATGAAATATTATAAGATAAAATAGATTTTTTTTTTGTTCTCTTTCCTAATACTGACACGAGTGAGAAAAATTCTCTCTTCAATTTTCAACATTCTAGAGACAAAGTTGAAAAACATCTTAGAAATAGGATAGGGTTATATTTTCAAATAAAAGAAAATCTAGTGGGTAAAGGAAACGAAACTCGGGGATTTCTATAGAAAATAATATTTTCTTCTTTGATTTAACTAATTTTTTTTTTCTTTCATTGTTTTCTATGGTAAATGGTCAGCAAAGTTGACCGCTTATATCTACTTTATTTATTTATTCCCCAAAATAAACTTTTCCTGCTCATCTCTAACCACTAACAATTGTAAGTTATATAGACCGAAACTCCCCAATTACGCTAATTTTTTGGCAAGGATGTAAGTTATATAGTAAGCTCAAAAATGTATTTTCTTAAAATCGTTTTCCCGAAATCGAACGCTTGAAAGGACATTAAAATATATTTTTTATACTTTTCTTTTTCTTGATTATTTGAAATATGTGTTAATTCAACCAAGAGAATTTTATTCCGCAATAAAATATGATTATTAATTTAATCTTAATGATCTCAAGCCCAAAAAGAATAAAACAAAAAATGAATTATTCATCATCAGAAACAAGATGGCGTGTATCATCCGCTCGCTTTTTTTTTTAATTGAGAAATCGAGATCTAATATAGAGAGAAAAATCTGCGTCCAAAATCCAGAATCGAACGGGGTAACAGATGTTTGTTTTGTTTTTTTCATTAATTCATCTAATTTCATCCTCTTATTGGTTGTAAATAAATTGATAAAAATAATAATTTAAGTCCGTTGATTACCATATTTTATTTAATTTTCGCAAATTAATTTCCCCATTCCTAAAAATTATATTGTCTACCATGGAGGACCAGACGCGTATCAATGACAGATCTAGACCGAGACTAACAGATGTAAGTTATAATTTGCTATTATATTATAATATTGTCTAAAGAAAATTCGTTAATTCAATTTAATTAAATTATCATCTAAATAAATAACACTAGGTTAAGTTTCAAAAAGAGTGCTGCCATCTGCCATCTCCACAGCCATAAAACATCAAGTTTTATATAAAGAAATTTTTAAACAGGTATGGGAATTATAATAAACTAGTATACTGTAGCTACAATGGCGAAGCGAAGGGAGTATTTTGAGCTAAAAATTCCTCTTCTGAAAAAAAATTTTTTATGTTCCATATTGTGCATAATATATATCGAACTGCCAAACAAATTTCAATTTAAATTACTTTCATGAATATGTGATAAAAAAAATAAAACAAACTAAAAACGCACTAAAAAACTAAAATAATAATCGTTGAATATTTATGATAAAAAAAGAAATCGAAATTGCTCTTTGAATATTTGAAAGAACGTTCAATTATTTTTTGTCATGAGTATTGTCCAAAAAGTTATTTTCCTCTTTTTAGGAATTTTAAATAAAAGTTTTTTTTTTTCTTTTTATACAAATGAGAAAGAATTATTAAAAAATTTTTAATTAAAAAAATTCTTTCTTTTTTAAAGCACCTGAATTTTTTTATTTGATTGGTACTTATTTTAATAACCGAGCGCGTGCGGGTTTTTGTGGATATGTGCATGTGTGTATTGGAAATCTTGGGGAAAAAAAATGTTCACCTCAAAGGAGAGAGATTAATGTTGAGGGTCTCATCATTAATTTCATTTGATTCACTCAATTAACTTAATCCATTTTCTTTTACTCTCTCTCTCTCTTAAATCGATTAGATCTCTAAAATTGATAGGTTGTTAGTTAGGGGCAACTCCAAAATTGGTGATACGATTAAAAAAAAAAGAGTGAGAGAGAAACTACTGACTCATTAATTGGAATTTGATATAAATAAGAATGAAAAATAACGGTTTGTTAGTTAATAGTAAGATTTAAACTTAAGACCGTAGGTTCTCGTTGAAACATTTTGTAAATTAAAATTAAATATACAAATTAAACACTAGGCTATTTGTTTCAAAGGTTTTATTAATTATAAAATCAACACTTGATACGTATTTCGACAATTTCTTGTCATCATCAGAATGTAAGCACTTCTGATGACAATTTCTTGTCATTATAAAAATGTAAGCAATTCTGATGACAAATTCTTGTCATTACCAAAATGTAAGCACTTCTGATGACGATTTCTTGTCATTACCAAAATGTAAGCACTTCTGATGACAATTTCTTGTCATTATAAAAAATTTTAAATTTTTTCATTTTCCCAATGTACACTTTTTTGACAATTTCTCGTAATTATCAAAATGTAAGCAATTCTGATGACAATTTCTTGTCTTTCTTGTAAGCGCTTCTGATAATGTCGAAATAGGTATCAAGTGTTAATTTTATAATTAATAAAACCTTTGAAACAAATAACCTAGTGTTTTTTAATTTTAATTAGTTAATAGTTTTTGGGTTTGTTTTAATCTTACCAGAACAACAAATAAACAACATGATCGACAAATCCTTGTTGATCATTGGGTTGCCTATCTTCCAGGCAAACAAATTTATACCACAATAAAAATTGTAAAGAAGGTTCCCTTTCTCAGTGATGCATTTTGGAAAAGAGGCCACATGCCAGTGCGGAGGAAGTCACTTCTCAAATTAGGACATGCTCCCTAACATAGAAGATATTGGATAAAAGGACCCAGGTGAAACCAGAAGTAAGGAAGAGTTCACTAGCTAGAAACTAACGCATGAAAAGGAGTTAGAGCTAGGAAATAATGTTACTTCACGGGGTGCCAGTAGATGACTACGGCCAGAGACCGGTTGTGTTTGAGGGGTGTGTCCGGGCACCTTGGGAAAAAACGGGGATTCCGGTAGGAATTTCAAATAGTAATAATAAATGTCAGACCTGACATGTTGTGGTTACTCTGGGAGTTACTTTCATGGGAATAATACTGAAGTTTCTGTTTCTTCATGAAAATTCATTAAGAGAATTTTTTTCTTGTTATCTAATTTATACTTGGCTGCCATCTCATTCTGGTAATTATTTATATTATTTTTTTTTTATTGGGACTATTTCAAAATGAAATGTATTTTGTAATAATTGAAGACTATGAAGAACATTTTTCATAACAAAGCTATTTTTTACTAGCTCCATCGCCCTTCTTCGGCAGGTTTTGCGTCTTTGAGCCGTCTCATTTGGGAATTTGGGGAACTGAACTTTTATAAAAGTGTAAAAGAAATTACAATGGGAAGTTGGTCAAACAGAAGGTGACAGACAAGACTGCCACTCCGTTATTATTTATAGAAGATAGAAGAAATTTTTAATTAAGAATACAGCTAGAAATAATTTGAGGACATCAATTTTCGATTATGCCGGTAGACTAGCAAGCGACCATTTTTGAAAAATTTGTATTTACTGTATTTTATTAATTGGCGCCTTTATATCCTACTGGAATATTCAGCATGGAGTATTAAATTGAACATAAAATTAGAGGGGGAGAAATGCTCTTTAGCATTCCCTCTCTGTAACGTATAATTAGTCGCAGATCGTTTGACCAATTTTCTTTTTTTACTGTCGATTTGGAACCAGATTATTAATATTCACAATGTCAACACCTATAACCTTCATTCTATAAAGACTTTAGACAATATCTTAATTTAAACAGGAGTGAGCATATAAAAAAATGTAATTTAAAAGAATAAGATATAAAATTTTATATGTGCTTCGGGGGGTTTGTATAAGGAGTAGTTGATAATAAAAAGTAAAAGTCGACCTATTAAAGGAGAGTTGGATTTAATTGATGTTCTATCATAGTATTGAACTATCTATTATGAATGGGTTGAATGCTCTGGGTCTTTGCCCCTTGAAAATTGCCTGGGGGCCCCCAGGAGCCACCTGAAGAATGCCGTCCAGCTACAACACATCACTCCTGATGCCATTTGCCAATCGACCCAAGATCAAGACACAAACAACTCCCGAGATAGATAGGCCTACCCAAAGGAACAACAGGACACATTCAACGCCCATTAAAATTGACTTTATTTATTATCCAAACTGGACACTAAACTAAGTTGACCTAAAGAGAAAGAGAAAGAAACAAAAAAAAAGCTTGAATTTCAACTTGAAATTTTTTTTTTTTGATACATAAAATAAACAAATTAATGAAGTGATTTTATCTAGAGATTAGATGATGATTTATTATTTGCTCCATCAATGAAAAATGTTTACTTTATACATTCATTAGATGTTATTATATGACAACTATAAAATGTTTAAATTTTATTGCTTACCTACAACAGGTTGTTTTTTTTTAACTTTATGCAAAAATCCTGAATATTATGCGTGAAACTATTTTTAGCATGGAAGTAAAATTATTTAGAATATGCATATTTGTATAGTTGCCTTAATCAAAGGATATAGAATTTTCTCTGAATTCTAATATGAATTTTTTTAATATCTTCTTCAGACTTAAATCTATAAGGTGAATTTAATTTTAAAGAAACCGAGAGTGAAAAAATATTCCGAAAGAAGCTAAAGTAGTAAATTGAAGCAATTTCGAATCTTAGCTATAAATATATTGTAATCCACCTTTTCTTTATTATAGCTACAACTTGGCAACACTTCTTTTAAAGACAATAGATTATAATAAAATCGATATGGAAGAATTCAAACATTTAGCGAAAAACCAAAAGAAACAACTTTCAAGAGCCGAAATACCAATATTACTAAAAACCTAAAAAAATTAAAATATTTTCTAAAGTTTTATCAAAAACGATTCATATAAAAAATTGTTATATGTAGCATTTTGTATCTTTAATCCATAGGGACAAGCTAATAATTAGATGACACCTAAATAGGGTTCAATAAGTATGTACAGCTGGGAATCACAAATTAGGAAAATTTGTAGAAAATAACAGCTTTTTCTTCTCTCCCACCATTTCAATATTTTGCAAAATATTTCGGTCCCTCTTCAACTATCTTCAGTGCATATATAAAAATTCTGGGAGAAGTTGTCACAATTTTTAAAAAATATTTTAGAAAAATTGTGACAACCTTTCAGAATTTTCATAAAATCTATGCAGTGATATCTTATAAAGGGACCGAAATATTTGCAATAAATTGTAAGTAGTGAGAGAGTAGAAAAGGCTGGGTTTTTTACTTCTCATTTTCCTAACCTAATTAGGTTAAAGAGAAGATGTAAACAAGCCATTGGAGTCCGATGAACTAAAACAAAAGATATTCTTTAACTTTTTATATACACTCGTATTGTGTTTTAATTCATCGGACTGGAATGGCCTGTTTTCAACTTCCCTGAATATGTACAGACCTGGGTGAGTGCTATCATCTAATTAAGGTCAAGACATAAAAGTTGTTCAAAATGCTGAAAATAGCAAAGCATGATAAAGTTTAGAACAGTGTTTTTCAACTTATGAACCGTAAAAAATATATAAATTAAGTAAAACCTACAAGGTT
>JAKCPI010014789.1:0-67338 GCA_023213315.1 Euborellia annulipes | reverse complement strand
AAACCCACCCTCTCTAAGATAAAATACTTCTGGGCGTAATTTTTGGTATTTATTTATTTATTACGGGCAGGGGCGTATATAAAATTTTTTTACTTTCTCTTACCTCTATATATATGTTAATATATAGTGAGAGAAAGTATTGGTTTCATGTCAAAAATTCGATGTCGAGATTTTGGTGGATATACACGTTTTGAGGTCCCCTGAATCCAAAAAAGTGGTTTTCGCGACATGGTCTGTCTGTGTGTGTGTCTGTCTGTGAACAAAATATCTCAAGAACGGAAAGAGTTAGGAGGTTGAAATTTTATACTTAAGTTAGGCACCCCCATGGGACGTGACACGAAGCTTTTGAACAAAATCGACCAAAGAGTACTAGTACTTTACTGATGTACTTTTTCAGTTTTTTTCGATTTTCTATAAATTTGCTCCATCGATTTTTTTAAAAATTCAAAAATCAATTATTTTTTAGATTCTCTATAAAATGTATATTCTCATTTTGTGATTGAAATCTTCTGAAGACCACTTTACTCTTGTTCTTCATAGGAAAGATATGAATTTCTCCTATGGTTGCCATGGTAACAAAATATAAATATTTTCCCATACTTATAAATTTTACATCTTGAATTCAAATGTACCCTACTGTCGGTAACTAAATATATCTCAACACAAAAAAATCTGGTGTGACAAGCACAGTTCACAACTTTCGATTACCGAAGGTAAGAGAAAGTTGTGTGCTGTGCGCCAGTCACACCAGATTTTTTTCTTGGTGGTCCTGTTCTGAAAAATTTTGTTTTTCGCAGAACCAAATATTTTACCTTTTTTTTATAGAAGCAAAATTTTTCCCGCCCGCGGAACCAAAATTTTTTTTCATGTGTCGTTCGCGGAACATTTCACTCTTATGCGGAACCTGGGATTTTCGTGCTACGGGGCCGAGCAGACATTTCGGGGGGGGGGGGGGGGCCTCCTCGGTTCCCTCCTTATATACGCTTCTGATTAAAAGCTTATTTTCCCGGCCCCGAGGGGTGTTTAATTTAAATATAAAATTTCAACCTCCTAGCTCAATTCCTTCATGCTTTAAATTGAACACAGACAGACCATGTCGCGAAAACCACTTTTTTGGATTCAGGGGACCTCAAAACGTGAAGATCCATCAAAATCTCGACATCGAATTTTTGACATGAATCCAATACTTTCTCTCTATATATATCTATCTTCTATATTATAATAAAGCTGAAAAGACGTTTTTTGATTAAGGTACTTCTAGACCACCTAGAGATATGGGGTTTTTTGCATTCGATTCAGAATCCTCTAAAACCAAATAGAAAAATCCAAAATCTTAAAAAAGTTGTACCACTTTTTTTTAAGAGGGGAAAAACTCATTTTTTTCGATGTTTTTTCAAAAATTTCACGATATTTTTTCATTTTTTCACTCATATCTTCTAAACGGTTAAAGATATCTTCTATATCTGAATTAGTCAATAATCTGCATTAAATTTTGAAAATGACAAACCTCTTTTAACTATTTTTGAGGTTTGTTTACACATATAAATAATTCGTGCAAAAAGAACCTCATTTTTGATGATTTTGCCGCGGCTTCAGTTCATTTTCATTGTTTTTTTGCTTCAGTATTTATTGTCCAATTTCAATAATTTTTTTTGCGAAAAGTTCCTCACATCCTATACTTTAAGTCAGGTAAATTTCATTTTTTTTCATCAACCCCTTCTATTTAATTTTCAAGTGTGAAAAAAAATAACACGAAAATTTTCATTTTTTGAGATGGTTTTTAAACATCTGTGTCTTTAGACAAGCTAGACAATTGCGGTTTTTTTTATTTGATTCAGTACCATCTGCTGACGACTAGAAAAATCCAAAATCATGAAAAAGTTATACCCCCTTTTTTTAAATTACAAAAAACTCATTTTTAGCCGATTATTTTTTTACATTTTTGGCTACATTTTTTGAATGATAAGAGATATCTTCAATCTCATAATTTTGTATTTTTCTACATTAAATTTGGAAAAGAATGAGACCCTTTGCACTATTCTAAGGCATTGTTTAGCGGCTGTGCAACTTTTGGCGTGTGATACAAAATTTTTTTTTATTAATTTTTTTCATATTCATGGCCATATTTTTTAAACGATTATCAATGTCTTAGATATGATTTACTTTTTATAATCTACATTAAATTTCCTTTAAAACGAGCCCAGTTTGGACCTGATAAGCCTCTATTTAAGTTCTTTAAACTTTTTCTAAAAATGGAAGAGATTTTTATTTTTTGTTTGTTTGTTTGAAGAGTTTCTTTCAATTTTCGGCTATATTTTTTGAATGGTAAGAGATATCTTCAATCTCATAATTTTGTATTATTCTACATTAAATTTGGAAACAAATGAGCCACATTACAGCATTCTCAGACATGGTTTAGTATACTATCTATTCGTCAATCACGAGACAAACTTTTAAGTAGATATTTTTTTTCAGATATATCTCTATACAATTTTAGCTATATCTTTTTAATGGTGAAAGATATCTTGGATATCCAAAGGTTTTCACATTTTAGATTAAATTTTGTAAAAAATGAATACCATTTCATTTAATTCAGACATTGTTTAGGGTATTTAAAACCACTGCTAAAATGTAAGAAATTTTTTTTGTTTGATTGCTCTGAATGATCCACATTGCAGTATTCTCAGGCATGGCTTAGTATCTAAAATGAACGAAATTATAGATTATTTCAATTTTTTCTTTAGATATCTTCAAAACATAGCAAAAAAATCATTTTCAATTCATTCCCTCATAGAGCCTTCCACGACCACAACATTTCATTTGGCTCATATTCTTATTTTTTTTTACTTAGCGCCGGGTATTTTTACCATTCTTCAGACCCAGAAATTTTTCAAACCCTCCCGTACCGACGAAAATTTAGTGAATGAATGAATGAATGTCTAGGAATTTTTTTTTTTTTTAAACATTCACACTTTTTTCTCATTCACACTCACATTCTCACAGTCTTTTCGGCAACTTAGGCCATTTAAGACTTTGACGATGTATGATACCCCTGAATCATACATTGTATAAAATTTCTTTTATTTAATAAAAAGTTTTAAATAATACATCAAATAAAAAAAAATTATTTAAAAATATTTAATTTTTTTTTACATATTTAAATTTATAATAAATAATAAACTTTTTCAGATGTCAGAAAAAAGAAATATTTTAAAATTGTTTATTTTTAACTTTGCCCATCAACCGTAGGTTGAGGTAAAGTTAATGTAATCGTAAAAAAAATCGAAATTTTTCTGAAGCTGCCAAAATTCGTTTTGAGGTCCCCTGAATCCATTTAAGTAGTTTTTGGAATGATGTCTGTGTGTGTGTGTGTGTGTGTCTGTGGTAAATTTTTTCGTCAACGAAAACTCAAAAACTATTTGTTCAATTGTTTTGAAATTTTGCACCCATAAACTAGGGGTAGAGGCCAAGAAGTGAAAAGCTTTTGCTAAACATCGGACCATTAGAGGGGGGGGGCAAATATTTTTTTCTTACATAACCTATAATTTTTTTTATATATTCAGAAATATTCAGAAACTAGAATTTCTTCTGAGTAAAATGATATATAATATGTATACCATCGGACCATTAGGGGGCTCTAGGGGGGAGGGGCAATATATTCTTTTCTTGAATAGTGGGTGGGCAAAGTTGTGCGCTCGGCTTAGTCCGACCCTTTATTTTTTAATAGGTCCTTGCCCGTCCGATTTCATTTGCATGCCCGTCCTCCTAATCAGTTTATTAAAGTGAAATTTAGACTTGCTACCCGCCCATAATTTTTTCATGGTCTTCAAAACCCACAGGCCGGGCAGGGCGAATATTCAATTATTTTAAACTTGATTCAGTGTATTTTCATTTGGGCAGAAATCATATGGGCTTTAAAATTAAGGGGAAAACTACTGATCACGTCCCGAGACGCCGCCCGCCAGGGCTAAGTTGGGAATGGCGCGGCGAAGCCGCGCCTTCTCAACTTGTATTACATATAGATTGAAGCTTAATGAGTGATGCCGAGAGGAATAATGTTGTTATAATGTTAGCAGAGTGTTAAATGAGGTATAACAATGCCTTTTATGTTAAACTATTGTAAAAAATATTTTGGTAACATTGTAATTATTTTCAGCTTCCTCTGAAGAAGAAGAGCCTTTTGTGCCTTGGAAATATCAGGATAATAAACTCATTTGGGGAAAATAATAAATAATTTTTATTTTGTTTTTCCCCATCCTGCACCCTTGCCGAAAAATTAGCGTTTGAGGAGTTTCGGTCTATATTAACATATATATAGAGGTAAGAGAAAGTAATAAATAGCTTCCCGGCGGTGGCAGAGGGAGGGGAGGCGTGTGCCTGTTGGTTGCTATGGAGTCTGTCGTTTCGCTGGTTGGCTGCTGTGATACGTCGTGAGGGGCGGCGACGATGGACGCCTCTACCCTCTGGCCGAGGGAATGTCAAAGAGGGGAGCCAATCAACGCGAATGCACAGACACCAACAATACTCTGCAAAATATAAATAACCCTTTCATTATTCAGATGCTTTTACTTTCTCTTACCTATGTATATATGTATGTATTTATATATATAGAGAAAGTATTGGATTCATGTCAAAAATTCGATGTCGAGATTTTGATGGATCTTCACGTTTTGAGGTCCCCTGAATCCAAAAAAGTGGTTTTCGCGACATGGTCTGTCTGTGTGTCTGTGTGTGTCTGTGTTCAATTTCAAGCATGAAGGAATTGAGCTAGGAGGTGGAAATTTTACATTTAAGTTAGGCACCCCCATGGGACGTGACACGAAGCTTTTGAACAAAATCAACCAAAGAGTACTAGCACTTTACTGATGCACTCTTTCAGTTTTTTTCGATTTTCTCAAAATTCGCTCCAAAGATTTTTTTTTAAATTCAAAAATCAATTATTTTTTAGATTCTCTTTAAAATGTATATTCTCATTTTGCTCTCAAATTGTTTGAAGACCACTTTACTCTTGTACTCCATAGGAAAGATAGGAGAAATGGTTGCTATGGTAACAAAATATAAATATTTTTCTGTATATAAATTTTATATACATCTTGAATTGAAATGTACCCTACTGTCAGAAACTAAATATATCCCGACACAAAAAATCTGGTGTGATAAACACAGTACACAACTTTCTCTTGCCGAAGGGTAAGAGAAAGTTGTGTGCTGTGCGACCAGTCACACAAGATTTTTTTTTAAACTCACACTATTGTCCCATTCACACACACACACAGTCTTCTCGGTAACTCACAGAGGCGTACCGAGGCAGTTGGGGGCCTCGGGCGGTTCTAGAAGAGGGGCCTTATATTGAATTTTTTTTTTTTTTTTTTTTTGGGGGGGGGTGCTCATCTTTATATATCCTTCACCTCCATACACAAAAATATTTTTAAAATACCGTATTTACTTGAACCCCAAGGGCCCCGGGGCCTCTCAAAGAGAAAATTTCATTAATTTTGTTTTTTTATAAATATATGGGGGCCTATGCCGGCTCGGGGCCTGGGGCGGACCGCCCCCCCGCCCCTCCCTCGGTAGGCCACTGAACTCAGGCCATTTAAGATACGATAACTCGTATTTAATAATATATATATTAATATATTGGGGGTCCAAGCATTCGGACTGCCTGGGATCTGAACCCGCGACCCTTGGAATGGAGGGCCAGCACGCTAACCTATATACCAATCCCGAGGGCATTATTGAGATATCAAAATGAATAACTAAAAAAAAAAAAAGGTGTGACTAAAAGCACAATAGATTGATATTCGAGTGGAATAAATTCATGTTTTTAGGAAAATCCTAAGAGAGAATGTTATCGTAATAAAATATGAATGCAATGAAATTGCCTTCATTCAAGTTGATTGGCATTTTCTTATTAGCTATGATCCCTTTTCATGTTCCATTTCGTTCGTGTGTGTCTGTCAATCACTAAAAGAATTAATAAAATACTCTTTCCCTTTAGAGAAGAGAGATGGCGAGGGTAACATCCACATCGTATCCCA
The DNA here is from genome assembly GCA_023213315.1 of Euborellia annulipes. NCBI lineage: Eukaryota > Metazoa > Arthropoda > Insecta > Dermaptera > Anisolabididae > Euborellia > Euborellia annulipes. The sequence continues at coordinate 61,300 of JAKCPI010014789.1, read as the reverse complement.
TAATGATTGCATTGGTAAGTAGGCCTCTGCCCCACTTTCCTTGCTAATATAATTTTTTATTTATTTTCTAAAACTGCCCGACAGCTGTTAACCAATAACAGGACAGTGTACTATGTTTTAATGTATAAGTACATAAATCAGGGTGCTCTACGTGTACAGGGGCCGTAAATGGCCTGAGTTGCCGAAAAGACTGTGTCAATGTATGTGTGTGAGTGTGAATGAGAAAAAAGTGTGAATGTTTAAAAAAAAAACACCTTCTTCCAAATTGTCTTTGATAATACAAGGTATAATGTAGGCTATAAAAGAATCGTGAAAATCGAACCTTCCCAATATTTTTTTCAAATATCATAGCTGGCAAATTTGCTCTCGAGAAGGATTCAAACGAACCGAACCGTGGGAAATTATTATAGCGACATAGGCGTAACTAGGAAATTTCGCTGGGGCCCCTCCGGGACCTCCCTAGCTACGCCCACCCCTTTACAATTGTAAATCATCTCATCTACCACTATAAACAAAATATATTATTGGAGTTGGGAGGAACAAAACCAGCGTTGTCGAACACCTTTACACTTTTATTCAAGGGGATATAGGTGAAATGTTATCAGCCCTAATGCTCTGAAGATGGCCCTAAACAGGACCGAAAAGTCAGCAGTGAGGGACGAAATTATAATTAGCTGCTTTCTCTCTTTTTATTCGCATTCTACTTCAGCAATTCAACCCTACTTACACTCTAAAAACTTCCTATACTAAATATACATAGATCAAATCTTTTGCGAGGTTTGTGTGTCCAGTCCTTGATCAAATTCCATAATTTGAAGATGGAAAAACAAAGTTTTTAATTTAATCGATGCCCGAGACTGTTGGTCTCTCGAGTCTTCTTCGTCAGAGGCCGCTTTTTACTTTCTCTTACCTCTATAGGCCTATAGAGGGAGAAAGTATTGCGATCATGTCAAAAATTCGATGTCGAGATTTTAATTATGCCAATCTTGACAAAATACGCTAATTTGCTCTCTTTTGGTTTTGCAGATGTTTTTTCTAATATCGTCGGCGATGGCTAAAAGTCTAATAATCGAAGAGACGCCGTATTATATAAAGAAGGAGGCAAATTTAATAAACGCCCTACGCGATATCCTCTTGGGCATTCCAGCCAAAGAAGTCACTCTGATTTTTGATTATAATTTCAATTTGCGTACGTAGCCGAAGTCGCCCACCCACCCGCCCGCACATATTTTCTTTTAATTCTTTTTTTTTTTTTTTTTCCAGCAAATAATATAAAATTCCCATCATTTGAAACGAAATTAATTCAAACGTTGCAAAATTCTCATATAATGACGCATTCATTTAATATTTCTTCTTTGAGTCATCGACAAACGGTGAGTTTGCTGTTCAAAAGACAAAAATGAATTTTCTAAAAGGGAAAATACAAATCTCAATTGGATTGCAGGGGTTTTCTTATAAAGCGGAGCTCCAACAGCGAGAGCTCTTCTTTTCGCAAGTGCTTTGCTCAGTTCGTTTTGATAACTTACCTACCTACCCCAACATTAAAATAACCCCCCTATGGGGAAATACATGGTGTTTGTCCTTCAGCTATTTTAATGCTGAAGGACAAACACCATGTATTTCCCCATAGGGGGGTTATTTTAATTAAATTAAAATTAAATATAGATACAAATTAAACACTAGGTTATTTGTTTCAAAGGTTTTATTAATTAAAAAATTAACACTTGATACGTATTTCGACAATTCCTTGTCATCATCAGAAGTGATTACAGTCTACTTCTTTTTAATTAATAAAACCTTTGAAACAAATAACCTAGTGTTTAATTTGTATATTTAATTTTAATTTACAAAATGTTTCAACGAGAACCAACGGTCGAAAGTTTAAATGCTATTTTAATGTTGGGGTAGGTAAGTTATCAAAACGACACATTGCGGGGAGGGAGATTCTTGATTTATTATTTATATTTATATTATATAACTTTTAAGGCCATATACAGTAGGGGAAAGTGGGGTAAAACCGTACAGGCGGGTCAAACCGACCACTCTCGTATTTGTGTGATGTGAACTGAAATTCGGTGAGATCAATATCAATTATTAAGAAGACAGCTATAAAAAGTAGATGAAGCTGTGTTTCTTGTCTATCGGCCTCGTGGTTTAGGTGTGAATATTTTTTTGAAAATTTTCGTAACTTTTTGTCTGATTTTAGGGTGACAAAAATCCTATTTTATATATGACAAGACTGCTACTTTTACAAAAGTTAAGTCAATATATGAATTCACTGTATATAGTAGCATATTTTAACATAGTAATGAATTGTCACGATTTGCATTACAACTATAAAAACACCAAATTTGTTTCGTTATATGCTGAATGGGGCAAAATCGCATCTGGTCGGTTTTGCCCCACCATTTTTTTTTTTTTTCTTGACAAATCAATGAAAATAACAGGTTATAATTCGAATACTCGCATTTATTAATTTAACTTAAAAAGAGGAAAGGTGGAAAACCTGGGGAAGGCCGGGGAAAATGCAATTTTAACATCAACACCTTATAAGTTGGATGTAGAAAAGAAAGAAAAAAGAATGTAGAAAAACAGAAAGTAGGTCTAATGGGAAAAAAGAAAATAGACAGAAAGGAAAAAGAACCAGGTAAAAGAGCTAAAAGGAAACTCTCTTACAACACTGACGAAAGAAAATGAAAAAAAGAAGAGAAAAAGCCGAAGACAGTGCTAAAAGCAAAGACATCATTAAGTCCTAATTTCCTCAACAAAATCCTGCTTAATGTGACGATTCTACTGTTGATGAGGATGAAGCATGCACTTTTAGTAATGACCTATATGCTAATTCGACAGATAGAGAGGGATTGGTCCTATGGTCTAAATGCCGAGGATGGGCCCATGATGCTTGTTCGAACTTTGAGGATAAAGATGACACTTTAGTTTGCGATTTTTGTTTGTAACTATTTGTTTTGTAGAATTTGTATCTTTTTTTTAATTTTTTTTTAACTTTTGAATAAATATTTTGAAAGAATATTTTTTCTCATTGAATTTATACGGCTTCCGGTTTTGCTCCACCCATGTTCCGGTTTTACCCCACCCATGGGGCAAAACCGTCATTTTGCAAAAGTTGACAAAAAAATCAATAATTAAATAACTATAAGCATCACTGGTTTCAAACTCATACAATTGCCTATTGAACGTATAAGGAAGCATACTGACTAATTTTCGTATAAAAATCTCTCTAAATAACTCTTCTGTTTCAATTCAAAGCTTAGAGGGTCGGTTTTGCCCCACTTTCCCCTATATTCTAAAATTAATTTCAATATGTTTAGTTCCTTATCTGAATCCTAAAAAAATAAAAGCAAACTGAATTTAATTATCTGGTATTAATTAATTAAAGAACATAATAAAATGAAATGACAGTTGGAGGTTAGGTTACCATATTTAATTTTTGAATTTCATTTTTTAATTATTTTATTAACATTTTGATTATATTATTGAGTAAATAAAAAGAAAAGAACATCGCCAATGCTCTAAAACGCAAAAAAAAATGTAATATAAGCTTTTATCCAGTTTTATCGGGGAGGTTGGTTATTTACAATTATTTACGTGTAAATAACAGTGTAATTTACTCGGCTTGCCAACTCTGTGAATGTTGGGGCCAGAAGGGCAGAATGTTTTCTAACCCTCGCTATCAGAATTCAATTGTTATTGTTTTTTCAGTATCTGTCCTGGTTGACGCGTTCCTTGGGCAGCCACCAACGAGTGACGACGCTCTGTCTAGCGAGATGGAATTTAGTACGGCGTTTATTAAAAGCAATCAAACGACAAGATCTCGGTGACAGGCGATTACTGTATATTTTCTGGACCCAGCAATGGCCATTGCCCAATCAATTGGATCGGCAGCAACTCTTGATCGAAGCCATGAGGGTTTTGTTCATTCATCAGCCACGATCTGAGGCGTAACCAACCAACGATTACCTCTAATCTAATAATTGTCTGTTTGAAGCCATTTTCGTTTCTTGTTTGCTTTTAGATATAATATTTATTACAACCAAGCAACGCCAGAGAGTGAATTCAAACTTGTCAATTGGTGGACGATTAAACGACGTCTCTATAAACATCCTCTGCTCCCTGATCCAAAGGATATTTATAAGAATTTCCAGGGGCGATTATTTCAAATTCCCGTTTTACATGTAAGTGTTAAACTTTCTATTTCTACTTCTCAAGGGGGTTCAGAAGCGGCGCGCGTCTAAACGTACTTTAAAAAAAAACTAGACTATTATAAGGAATTTTCCAATGAGGTTTTGTTTTTTTTAATTAATTATATTCATAAGAGATTATGGGTGGTTTTCATAACTTGTCCTTCAGCTATTTTAATGCTGAAGGACAAACACCATGTATTTCCCCATAGGGAGGCTATTTTAATGTTGGGGTAGGTAAGTTATCAAAATGACCCATTGGGACAGAGAGTTATAATTTTTTTAATGACATATTAAAAAATTAAGTAAATTAATTTTTTTGTTATCATGCAAATACAAAAAAAAAAACAATCTGTCCCAATAATCTTTAATTTTTTTCTAAATTTAAAAATGAATTTATTGTTATTATTAATCACATATTAATTAAGAAAATTTTAAAATAAGTTTAGTAGATATATTTAAAAATTATGTGTCAAATAGTTCAGCACTCTTGCAAAAGATGGCAGGCTAGTCTAACAGCCGATCGCTTTTATTTTTTTAAACACTCTCACACTTTTCCCATTCACACGCACATAAAAAGTACAGTGAGCGCCACAATTAAGTTCCCACCTGAGAGCTAGAGCTTTAAGTATATGGTGAAATAATTTTGAATTTGAAAAGGTAAAATAAAATCATCTGTACCAGACTTTACGTTTTACCTTTTCGGTTATTAAGGCTCTAGCTATCAGGTGGGGACTTAATTGTGGCGCTCACTGTACTAGTACTCGTTAGCCGATTTTGTTCAAAAGTTTCGTGTTTCGAATACAAAGCAACGTAGATGATTATAAATGAATTTGTTTTTGTTTTTGTAGAAACCTCCATGGCATTTTGTAGAAAATGAGACAATTGCTATAAGAGTCGACGGCGGGAGAGACGACAGATTACTTCAAGTTCTTAGCGAGCAGCTCAATTTCAAGTAAAAATCTATATATAATAATTGCGGAGTGTCCGTCCGTCTGTCACGCTCTGTTTGACCAACTTCCAGTTGGTATTTTGAAACGATATTTTGCAGTCTTATAGAGGACGTTATGGAGAGTCCCGGAAAAATACTCGGGTCCCGAAATTAAAGTTACGATTTCTCCCATAGGAAATGTATAGATAAATATTTAAGTATTCTTTGCAGTTGTGTATTCTATGAATGTAAACAAATTCTGAAAGAGGCACTGGATTGGAATACGTAGTAATTTTCTTTTCATAATTAAGAAAAGGCGAGGGTCCGCCGCACAGTGGTTCCAAATCACGAAAACGTGGTCAAAAGTCGAAAACGTTATTTAATCTCTCTGAAATTCAATATACACACGTTTTTGAGGTCTTATTTCGAATTTGATATTATTTATTAAAAAAAAAAAAAAAATATGGCGTTGCCAATATGGGGAACTTAAAAAAAATAATTCGATTTCAATAAAAATTGGTATTGGGTGGTTTCCGAGGTCGCGGAGGAGGAAGTGGAGTCAGTCAGTGAAATTTAAAACTTTAAAATTTTGCACAAGGCGAGCAATTGCAAAATTTCCAAACAGTGAGCAAGATTAAATTTGATGCATTTGCTCGCCGAAAGCGAGGGGCCAGTGGGAAAACCATAATATAAAGCGCTAGTATTTATATTTAAAATGAATAAAATCATTTTGAATCAACCTTAAAGAAAGCGTGCAATGCGAGCCTGATAGCGAATTTATGCACTGCCGTGGAAAAAATTGAATGAAAAAAAAATGTGCAAGTCTGTGCAGCTAATTTTTTTTAATTATTAATGAAGAAGGATTACAAAAGGCAGGAAAAGTTGTTTGAGAGTGGGATGTCGTGGGACTTTTTACTTTTTGACTTTTGAATTTTTGCGATTTCTGAAATGGAAAAAAAATAAGGCGTTATTTGAAATGCTCCTATTAATTAACTATCAAATTTTATTGCATTTTTTTACATTGTTGAAATTTAGTTACTTTCAGTCGTTGATTCCATTTGTCGAAATTTAAGTAACCAAAAGCACAATGGAATGGAGAGCGATAGAAAAGGATGCTTATTTTTTTTTTTTTTTTTTTTTTTAAAAAAAACATTCACACTTTTTTCTCATTCACACTCACACTCACACACACATTCACACTGTCTTTTCGGCAGCTCAGGCCATATAAGACATTTACGATAACCGTTATTTATGAATTTATATATATTAGGGTCCAGGCATTTTTATTTAAGCCATCTGGTATCCAGATGGCTTAAATAAAATCATCGGACTGCCTGGGGTCCGAACCCGCGACGTTTGGTATATGAGGTTAGCACGCTAACCTCTACACCACGCCCCGTGGGCTGGATGCTTATTTGCGTTCGGAGAGAGCTCCCGATTGTTGTCAAAAACGCTCAGATTCAAATAGATTTTGAGAGCCAGATAAGTGCATATGACTCTCAAAAACGGTCGTTCCTAATCGTAAATATATTAATAAAACTATATTTATTTTTGAACTTTTGGCCACGTTTTTGGGATTTGGGACCACTGTGCGCCGTCTAGACGCGACCGCCCACCGAAGGCTGGCGGCGCGGCTAGTAAAAATAATAAAAGATTTGCATGCAAATCTCTCTATTTCTTTTAAAGATACGAATATTTCGATCCGCCTGATCACAGCCAGGGATTAGGATTCAATTCGTACGGGAAATTCCAAGGAGTTCTCGGGATCATCTGGAAACGGGTTCGTTCCTCGTTCTAGCATTAGTTAGCTAGCGCATTCTTTAATTTTGAGCCATTTCCTAGGAGGCGGAATTCTTTATTGGCGACGTCACGATCACTTATGAAAGGAGCCAAGCGATTGAATTCTCTTTTTTAACGCTGGCTGACAGCGGAACTTTCGTGACTCAAACACCTCGGAGACTCAACGAGGCGTTGGCGTTAATCAGGCCATTCCACTGGAAGGTGAACGAATTTTATTTTATTTATGCACAGCGACACAACGACTCTTCTTCTTTTTTTTTTGTAATTTTTGATCTCTGCAGTGGCGTATCTACCTACGGTGAAGGGAGGGGGGGGGCTGAGGAGACTGCACCCCCCCCTCCGAGATGAAACTGCTCAAGTAGTAGATGATCTATTTACATAAATTGTACATATCTAGAGCTTTAACTCTAAAATATTTCAGGATTGTTTAGGCGGCCTAAAAATGCTTCTAGATACATAAAATTTAAAAGAATTTTCCGATGCCCTTCCCGTTGGGGGGGGGGGGTATTCTATACAACCCAAACTCCCCGGTAGACCCATCAGCCCCCCCCCTCCCACCCACTGGATAAGAGGATTTAGCCTATTTACGAAAATCTAAGCATGCTGACGAGTTCGAACCTCGGCAACAATTCTATATGTATTACTGTAAATTAGAGACGTTTCGGCCGCAACTGCAGGCCTTCATCAGTTCAGAAAAAGAGGGAGGGGAATAATCTGGTGTGACTGGTCGCACTGCATACAATTTTTTCTCACTTTCAGTAATTTAAAGTTGATTTCTGTATTTGTTTTCCAAAATATATACTATACAAATCAAATTTGTAGGTATTAATTTTATTAATTTTTAAAATTTTATATTAAAAATAACATTTAATTCCTCCCCCCCCCCCCTTGTTTCAGAAGGAAGAATTCCAAAACTTGAGGGCAACATGGAAAAGGAGTGATGTCATATTCTAAAGGACTTTAATAAAACAGTTAAGGGGGGGGGGGGGGCGAAGGAGGCGGTCGAGAAAAAATTAAAAAGTTAGACATCTAAAGAAATTATGATTTTTTGTCTAAAATATAATTTTAAACTATCAATTCAAGTCACAAATCACATTAACGGTGCTAGTATTTGAAAATATTATTTAAAAGAGTTTCATCCCCCAGAGAGGGCCTTATGGGCGTAACTAGGGGGGTGCCCGGGTCTCAGAAGGCTCGTGGACCCTCCCCCCCCCCCAGAAAGCTCCTTACCCCAAGAAAAATTGAGAAAATATGGGGCTTTGCAGGCTCCCCGGAGGATAGCTGGTCCCATGACCCCCCCAGCCAAATTCTCTAGTTACGCCCATGGAGGGCCTCCTGTAAATAGAATCTTCGAACCAACTGCCCCCACCGACTTCGCCCCCCCCCTGTTCCGTGTTTAAATTGAATTGGCTACCAATCAATTTAAATAAATAGGGACGGGGTCTAAATAGCCTTCAATGGCGAAAAAGGCCTTAAATTACCGACGAAATTGCATTGATCCATCCCTGGCGCCAGTCGTTAGCCCCCATCTCGTCTTTCACTCACCTTTTCATACCCCCCCCCCCCCCTCGCTCTTCATTCACTCGAGCTGAGCTGATTTTTTATTGAATTTCTTTAGGTGTGGCCCTTGCTGGTTGCCACGATGGTCATTTGTGGTCCAGCGCTTTATCTTGTGATTGCATCTCCGGGGCGCCTCCACCAACAGAAACAAACAAAGGCTAAGCAATTATTTTGGGCTTGCGTCTGGTTTAATATTTCTATCTTTTTAAGACAAAGTAAGTCTTTTAATTATAACGCATCAATCCCGGCCATGACTTGTATATACCTAGCAATGATAATGATTTCTTTTTCTTAAAAAAAATTAATTTGCTTTAAATTTAATTTTTAATAATTTTTGTTTTTATTAAGGCGGAATAGAGCCGAAGTTGTTACGCATGTTTTTCCCGATAAGAGGGCGTTGTGTGTCATTAAAAGTATGCCCAAAAAATCAAGTAATTCAAAAATTTGCCAAGAGATGTCAGAATGGTAGCTAATAATATTTAATGAATTTGGTTGATTTTCATTGATCTTTTAACAATAAATGTTATTATATATTATGTATCTTTTATAAAAGCATAAAAATATATAAATATAGGCTAATACTATATCGGCTGTTAGACTAGCCTGCCATCTATTGCAAGAATGCTGAACTAATTTGACAGTTGGTTTTTTAAATAAATCATCTAAGCTTATTTTAAAAATTTCTTAATTAATATGTGATTAATAATAACAATAAATTCATTTTTAAATTTAAAAAAAATTAAAGCTTATTGGGACAGATTGTTTTTTTGTATTTGCTTGATAACAAAAAAATTAATTTCCTTAATTTTTTAATAAGTCATTAAAATGTCCCAATAATCTCTTATGAATTTAATTCATTTAAAACAAAACTGCATTGAAAAATTCCTTATAATAGTCTAGTTTCTTTTTTTAAGTGCGTTTAGACGTCGCTCCTGAACCCCCCTTAAGTTGCTAACTTCACACAACTCTCCTTATGCTTCAGATAGTGGCTAAATTACCGACGGTTGGAGGCCAAAAAAATATAATACTACTACTTATGCTTCAGATAGCTTTCTTCTCTAAAAACAGTCGTTAAAATTTAACCTCATAAATTGGGTGTTAAAAAGTAAACTAATAACATCAGCGTTAAAAAAAAACAAGTTTTAAAAGAGACGTTAACATAACATGTTGCTTTTATCTCAAAGCTGTCAAAATCATAACCTTACTTTTTGGTTAAAGGCGCGAATTTGTTATGGGTTATTAGAGCCCCTTGTTGATTGATACCGTACACTATGCTTGCTTGTTGATGAGGTGCCCGGGAGCCAGGGACAGGACATCGTGCTCGTTTTCTGATCACCATTCTGCTCCTCTCCACCACATATGTCATTGGCGACATGTACTCGGCCAATCTCACGTCCTTACTGGCCAAGCCCAACAGAGGTATTTTGCAATTGAAGGGCTTAGTGGGAGATAGTCATAAGCCACAGCGAAATCAAGTCTGATCCTTGGCACCCAACAAAAGAGTGTGCATAACCTCCCTTTTGTGGCTTGTGACTATCTTTCACTGAATTATTAGTATTAAAGTTGAATCTATTAATTTGCCAATCTAATTGCAGAGCCCCCGATAAGAAACTTGGAGCAGCTGGAGATTGCAATGAGAATAAAAAATTACCAATTACTCGTTGAACACGAGAGTTCCTCGTATGGAATATTAGAGGTAGGCCTACTGTACGAGTAAAGGGGAATAAACCTGTTTATTCCCTTTTTCCCTTCATCTCTGCGCAGAATGGCACAGGCATCTACGAGAGGCTCTGGAGGCTGATGTCCAGGCAAAAAACGATCGTGATTGAATCGGTCGAGGCCGGCATGCAAATGGTCAGAGATTATCACCAAATTGCATTTCTCGCTGGACGAGAAACCTTGGTATTTGAAAGGAAACGTTTCGGTCGGTATTTAAACTCTCTTGTTGTTGTTGTTGTTGTTGTTATTAGAAGGCTTTCTTTTTAGGTGCGCAATATTATCATTTGAGCGATAAATTGTATACGAGATATTCAGCGATTGCCTTTCAAAAGGGAACTCCCTATTTGGAAAATTTTAATAAAATGTTAGTCCTTTTTCTCTTTTCTATAGACGAGGGGGAGAATTGCATTCAATGTCGAGATTTCAGGCCTCCCGGAGTCCCGCAAAATGGTCTGTCTGTTGAACTGGTGGGGCCAAACCGAGCATTGAACCGGGAGGGTTTACAAAATAGATAAACAGATCTAAAAACAGACGTTGAAATTTAACATAAACAAATAGGTGTTAAAAGGTAAAGTATAAATAACATCAGCGTTAAAAAAATGCTATTCTCTAAACCAAGTTTTAACAGGGGCGTTAACATGTTGCTTTTATTTCAAAGCTGTCAAAATCATAACCTTACCTTATAGGTTAAAGACGCCATTTTGATGCATTAAATACGGAGTTAAAATATTAAAAGCACCCCTGGACATGACATTAATTTTTAACAAAATTTTTGATTAAATGTTAACGCTTAGGCTTTAACGTTTTTGCTTACAGAATAGCAATTTGAGGCAATCAGATGTAATCTGATCTCTCCTGGAGCAACCACATCTCTTCTGTGGTTAAATCTACCGCAAGGAAATTGGGTTTCCTATTCAAAACGAAGCGTTACTTTTCCTCCCAACAACTCCTAATCCTCTATAAAGCCCAAATTCGGCCGTGTCTTGAATATTGTTCCCACCTTTGGCGAGGGGCGTCGAAAGACGCTCTCTCCTCCTTGGAAGCCATACAGAGGCGTGCAATTAGACTGATAGGTGATTCTACCCTTACTGCATCCCTACAGTCACTAGATCATAGAAGAAGAGTATCTGCACTATCTCTCTTCTACAGGTATTACCATGGTCAATGCTCTGCCGAATTAAAATCAATTATCCCACCCAATGCAACATATTCACGGAACACAAGAGAGGCATCTTACCAGCATCCCTATGCTGTTCAGATCACGACTAACAGAACAAAACAATTTCATTCTTCCTTTGTCCCCATGACCTCCCGTGATTGGAACAAGCTCCCTGCGTCTATCTTCCCCAAAACCTACAATCTTCAGACTTTCAAGTCTAACCTCAACAGGCATCTTCTCAGTTCCCGCAGTTGAGTTTCCCCTTTATGCTTCTCCTTTTGTTTTTATTTTCTTCCTGGCTGCATGTGACTATTGGTCATTATAGGTCTTCGGACCTTATGCACCCATTCCAAAAAAAAAAAAAAAAAAAAATTTGAGGCAATGAAGTGTTAAAATGAATTAACGCTGTTTAGAGATGTTAAAATTTAACGTTTTTCTTAGAGAATAGACCTGAGAAAATAAAGATAGATTTTGCTTTATTGAACAACAATGTCGACGTTTTGGCCTTCATCAGGACATGTGTTTTGATTGCCTCGAGCTCAGGGGGCGCGAACATTCGTCAGATGACATGACTTCTGGGTTCAAGAGTGACCATCGCTCGAGGCAAACAAATCACTTGCCCTGATGAAGGCCGAAACGTCGACATTGTTGTTCAATAAAGCAAAATCTATCTTTATTTTCTCAGGTCTATTCTCTAAGCAAAAACATTAACTTTTAACATCTCTAAACAGCGTTAATTCATTTCAACACTTCATTGCCTCAAATTGCTATTCTGTAAGCAAAAACTTGAAAGCCTAAGCGTTAAGAGTTAGTCAATAGTGTTAAAAATTAATGTCATGTCTAGGGGGTGCCTTTAATATTTTAACGCCGTATTTAATGCATCAAAAGGGCCTCTTTAAACCTAAAAAGTAAGGTTATGATTTTGAGAGCTTTGAAATAAAAGCAACATGTTAACGTCGTTGTTAAAAACTGTGTTTAGAGAAATGCACTTTTTATCGTTGCTGTGTCTACAAGATTGAAAATAACAAATCAAGTTGGTAATGCGCATGCGCGAGGGGTGTACAAACACCAACAAGCAGAAAACAGCTATCTTCATATGAATCGTTATCATATGGTGGTAAAAAATAAAATGTTAACGTCGCTGTTAAAACTCTGATTTAGAGAATAGCATTTTTAAACTCTGATGTTATTTATACTTTACCTTTTTAACACCCAATTGTTGATGTTAAATTTTAACGTCTGTTTTTAGAGAATTAGCCCAATTGTTCTTCTTATTAATATTATTTTCTTCTAGATTGATGCAACTTTTTGAAGCTGGGATTATTTCAAAGATGACCGAAGAAGAATACGAGCGTTTGAGAAAGAAGTTGCGCCAGGCCGAAAGGGAGAACCCCGATGCATCCTGCTCTGACGAGTTGCCTATTGGCGGGGGCGGCGCAGGAGGGGGTCAAGGGGGCGGCGAAGGAGGGGGGAATCGGCAACCGCAGCATCCGCCGACGATCCTTTGGATGCCGAGATCCAAGCTACCAAATCACAAGCTGACACCGACGATCGCAAATTGCAACCGATGAACCCCAAAATGTTACAAGTAACTCTCTTCTCTCCTTTCCTTTTTAGCTCTTACTTCTTTCTTATGACGTCATTGGGTTTTTTTTTCTCTCTTTCAAGGGCGCATTTTTTATTTTAATATTTGGATACGTCATTTCGACTTTGTCTCTATTCGGGGAATTCCTTTATTATTATCGCAATCGATTTTTATGTTTCAAATGTTGCCCGCCCTGCCTGCGATTTATTAAAAAACAATTGAAGAGATTTGGTCGCCTTTTCCACAAATATTTCTTCATTATTTTAAATAGAATTATTGATTTTGTTGATGAGAATATTTTTTAAGGTTGTCAAAAATAAATAAATAAATAGAATAGCAAGTGTTTAGAGAAAGTAAAAAAGGACGAGTTTTTATTTTTCCCCCTTTTCCTTATTCCTGAACATGAAGAAGAATTTGGTTGGCCTAATGTATTCATTAAAAATTATAAAAATATTCACAAAATAATAATAATAATAATAAATTTTATATTAATAACAAAAGAATAAATATTAATAAATAATATAAAAATCTGCCCTCGGGGCTTGGTGTAGGGGTTAGCGTGCTAACCTCGTATACCAAACGTCGCGGGTTCGGACCCCAGGCAGTCCAATGATTTTATTTAAGCCATTTGGATACCAAATGGCTTAAATGGACCCTGTTATGCAATGGTGTGTCAAAGACCAAAAAATTCAAAATTGAGTTAAGCACGGAATATTGTTCCAAATGCTTTAATTAATAGTATTTTTTGAAATATGTCCTAAAAAAATTTATACTTAATGTTACTTGCACAATTGACAAGAAAAATTATATATAATCCGATAGAAACAAAAAACTTTATTGTTGATTTTCTCAAAACTCGGTCTTTGACACACCATTGCATAACAGGGTCCAAATAAGAATGCCTGGACCCCAATATAGATAAATTCATAAATAACGGTTATCGTCAAAGTCTTAAATGGCCTAAGTTGCCGGAAAGACTATGTGTATGTGTTTGTGAATGAGAAAAAAGTGTGAATGTTTAAAAAAAAAAAAAAAAAAATATATATAAAAATCTGGCATGGCTGGTCGCACCAAATTTTTTGTGTCGATATATATTTAGTTTTGGACAGTACGGTACATTTGAATTTAACAATTGTAAGATGTAAAATCTAAAAATATTTATATTCTGTTACGCCCTCGGGGCTTGGAGTAGAGGTTAGCGTGCTAACCTCGTATACCAAACGACGCGGGTTCGGACCCCAGGCAGTCCAATGATTTTATTTAAGCCAATTGGATACCAAATGGCTTAAATAAGAATCCCTGGACCCCAAATAATATATATTCATAACGGTTATCGTCAAAAGTCTTATATGGCCTGAGTTGCCGAAAAGACTGCGTGAATGTGTGTGTGAGTGTGAGTGAGTGCGAATGAGAAAAAAGTGTGAATGTTTAAAAAAAAAAAAATTATATTCTGTTACTATGGCAACCATTTCTCCTATCTTTCCAATGAAGTTCAAGAGTAAAGTGTACTTCAAAACCCACAATTATGACAAATCCGACTTTTCAGGTCCTTGCTTGTTTTCAAAGTTTAAAATAGAAATATCTCAGAACTATATAATTATATTTGTGGCTTAGCACTCTCTGCGCCCAACCCCTTCATATGTGCAGGAGGGGAGGGGAGGCGTTACGCCCCAGGCCCCCAAATATTTGTCTTTGAAAAGCTCCGGGATTCAGGGATATACGGAATTTTAAAAATACTTTTGTGTATGGAGGAAAAATGAGTCCCCCCCCCTCCTTCGAAAAATTCAATATACATCTCTGCTACAAAATATATATAAGCGTTCTTTTCTAGAGACGCCCCAGGCCCCCAACTGTCTCGTTACGCCTCTGTTTAACCATGACAATATCCTCACTGGGATGGATTGATATGAAATAAATAATAGGAAAATTAGATTTCTAATCATCACCTATTAATTTTATCCAATTATAACCGCCTAACAAAAAACAAACAAAATTAAAATATTCCTTTGAATATATAAAGCAAATTCATGAATTATAAATTATGGAGTATTAAAAAACAAGGAAAGACACTTTGATATCTCACAAGTCAGAGTGAGAGAAGCGCACCAAGCGGCGAGAGTTCGAACTAATTACTTGTTGTATGATTTGATTCTCCTATGCACGTGACATTCAAGTTCCAAGAATGCCTTGCTTCCAAGAAAAATGGAAATTGTTAGAAATGAATTGATAAAATGATATAACACATTTATATAATAAAACAAAATAAGAAATAGGATTTTTATCAAAAACAAATAGAAAACTTTAGGATAGACAATTTCACAAGAGAATAGAGAGAGAATTAAACCAAATATTATAAATACCATTAATATTAATCCTGAGTCGACCCCGCAGTGTGAGACGAAGACGAAGACGAAGACGACCATAAAATTAATAATCCGTTATCCAAGGGCACTAATGAAAACACTGATCAACACTAATAATCACAAAACAAAAAACACTTTTAATGAACAACGCGAAATTGGAGTGAATGGATGGCGCGCTTAAAGCCAACTGGCCAGCGACCAGCAACGGACTCTTCGTAGAGGGCGTCCCCGTCGCCTTTGAAAAAGGAGGCAATTCAACAAGGAGCAGGGGGGGGAATTTAAATCTGGTGTGATGTGATGTGGCACAGCATCGATAATTGAAAGTTGTGCATATATTTAATTATGGGTAGTATAATGGGTTATTTACACAAATCTCGTAAATAACTCTACTTTATGTAAAAAAAAACTCGGGTGCGCATGCGCGAACCCCTCGAAAAAGGAAACTCAAATAAAATTCATCAAATTCAAACAAAAACAAGATTCATACTTTCATACTTAATAATTTGACATTTTATATTTCTTTTTTTTATATAGTTTTATATTCAAAAGTAAGATTAGATGCTTTTAAAATGTTTTAATCTTAATTTTGTTTTTTTCTTTATTAGCCATATCAAATGCATCTTGAAAGATCTAATCAGAGTTGGGTTTTATACATGATTTTGCCGTTTTATACAAAAATCGCGGATAAAACTGTATAAAAGTACTCGGATGCGACCCGCCGAGAAAGGAAATTCAAAAAAAAAAAAAATCATTTATGACTAGAATGAGTCCCGAAATTTTTGTTTTTTTCCGAAAATGTCAAAAAAAACGTTCAAGATGAATCTGTAAAATTTTGTTATTTATTTCTGAAAAATACATTTAAAGACAAAGATTAAAAAAAAAAAAAAAAACGTCCCGTTAATTTTTGTCACTTTTATGGTTATTTAAAAAAAAAGTCGATGTTTTTTGAAAATGCTATAACTTTTTTTTGACTGGGTCGTAAAATCTGAAAAAATTCTCAGACACGTTTTCAATAGGGTATAAAAAGATGACAAAGGTTCAGCCAAATCAAAAATGGTCGGGTTCAAAAGTGGTCGAGTTGGCGTGGAATGAATGCCCCATATGCATTTAATAACGGTTTTCATATAAAGTCTTAAATGGCCTAAGATGCCGAAAAGAATATGTGAATGGGAAGAAAGTGTGAACCCAACAGTGGCGTAGCGAAGGGGGGTCATCATGCCCCGGGCGCTACTCACAAAGGGGCGCCAAATAGTTCGCAAAACAAAAAATTGCTGGATAAATTTAAAGCCTAGCTTGAGCCTAAGACTTTATTTATTTATTAATATGCGAGTATATTTTACATATAATATTATATGGTTTTCGAATGGAGGGGGCGCTAAAAAGGTAATGTGTCCAGGGCGCGAGTTAAGCCACTGGAATCCAATTCCAACCTATGATAGGTCACGACTAAATTATAATAAGGAATTTATGCATTCAAATTTTTCATTTTATTAAAAAAAAATCGATTCTATTATGACTTCCTGGGTACTGTCCGAGCAACCTTAATTGTAAATTCAGAAAAGATATGAAGATGGAGGGGACGGAGGGGGGGGGGGGGGGGGGGGGCAAATCTCTAATGATTAAAAATAATAATTTTTTTTACAAATAATATATTTGTGTTGAAACATAATTTCTCCTTCTTCTTCTTCTTCTTCTTTTTTAATTACAAAAATTACAATTATGGAAAATGAAATAAAATGATATTTTTTGCGTTTTGTTTAAATTAAAATAAGATTAACATAATTTTGTTAAACAAAAAAAAAACAATAAAATAAAATAAAAACTAAACTAAAAATTGCCTTTTATTTTTTGGGCCGTTTTCGTGGCGTTCTTTTTGTTGATGTTGAAGGATGATCAGGTGGTGAGAATAGACGGGGCTCTTCCTCTTCCTCTTCCTCCCCCTCGTCCTTGTTGTCTTGTTTATAATTGAAACGCGATGTTCTTAAATTCTTTCTTTTAGGAGTTTCTATAAAGCAAAAATTCCATTTATTATTACGTGTCAAAAAACAAAAACAATTAACAAAACAACTCACGTTTACTTGTTGTTGGCTTTTCTTCTGGAACTTCAAAAATTGTTTCTAATTCAGGACTCTAGAAAACAAAACAAAAAAATTTATTAAAACGTGTAAATAACTCGGAAACAAATTGCATCGCGCCCGGACAATTCCTTGTCATCACTGGCGCAACCAGGGGGGGGGGGGGGTTAGGGTTTTAACCCCTTTTTTCTCTCTATAAATAGAAAAGAAAAAATAAAATCATTTCGGTTGCGCAAAAGAGTAAATGTTCCGCGGGCGGCGCATGTACATAAAATGAACAATTTTTGGTTCCGCGAAAGAGAGAATGTTCCGCGGGCGGTACATGGGGAAAAAAAAATTTAAAAAAAAAATTTCTCACAGAAAATTTTTTGAGATCCCCCCCTCCCCCCCCCCAAGAGCAAATCCTGGTTGCGCCACTGCATGTATTAATATGTAGAGTGGCCGGGTAAGGAGGATTGCACGAAAAAGTTGGCGGCTTGAATAACTCCTCTGTCTTAAGTTGTATAATCAAGTTTTTTTTTTTTTTTAATTTTTTTTATTAAAAAAAACATTCACACTTTTTTCTCATTCACACTCACACTCACACACACATTCACACAGTCTTTTCGGCAACTCAGACCATATAAGACCTTGACGATAGCCGTTGTAATTAATATATATATTGGGGGTTCAGGCATTTCTATTTAAGCCATCTGGTATTCAAATGGCTTAAATAAAATCATCGGCCTGCCTGGGTCCGAACCCGCGACGTTTGGTATAGGAGGTAGGCACGCTACCTATTACGCCACACCCGGGGGCTATAATCAAGTTGCATTGATTCTTTTACAAACGGAACACTTTTTGACCGACACATTCTTGATTTGGCTGAAATTTTTTTCACGGGTTCTATAACGGAAAAGAGACCCGTATTCGAGGATTTTCTTTTTTCTTTAATATTTTGCAAAATAGAGAGGGTCAAAAATTTGAGATTTTGGCTTTTTAAAAAAACTTTTTTACCATTTTAAAGCTAAAAGAGTGAACTTTAAGAAAATAACGATTTCACATTGTTATCAACAATTAAATTGAATTTTAACAATGGGACCCCAAAGGCATCACGTTTTTAGTATAACCATCGCATTCTATGTCGAAAACGGTTTTTTAATCGCTGGAGAAACAATTGGAACTATTGAAAAAAAAAAAAATTAAATAATCTAGCGCGATACCCCATGTCAGCGCGCCGGTTCCAAGGCACGCCTCCCCAAGGTCGGTCCCAGAGGGGGGGTCAAGGGGGTCGTGACCCCCCCAAAATGTTTTCTTTTTTTTTTAACACACTTTTTTCCCATTCACACAATCTTTTCGGCAACTAGGCCATTTAAGACTTAAACGATACTAGATAATAGGCCCATTTATTTATACTATAAAAAAAAAAAAAAACAGTCCCCACCCCCCAAAATGTAAGGCTAGGACCGCCCTTGATGACATTTAGGATATGAAAAATTTTATCAAATTTTATCAAAACCAAGCGAAATTCGTCAAAGAGAGTATTTTTCCCAATTAATAAACGTTAATAATATATTAAATAATCTGGTCTTGGGTTCGAAAGAGGTAGAAATTTTATATAATCCAAAAATAGCAAATGACATTTGGGATATGAAAAATTTTATCAAATTTTATTAAAACCCAGCGAAATTCGTCAAAGAGAGTATTTTTCCCAATTAATAAACGTTAATAATATATTAAATAATCTGGTCTTGGGTTCGAAAGAGGTAGAAATTTTATATAATCCAAAAATAGCAAATGACATTTGGGATATGAAAAATTTTATCAAATTTTATTAAAACCCAGCGAAATTCGTCAAAGAGAGTATTTTTCCCAATTAATAAACGTTAATAATATATTAAATAATCTGGTCTTGGGTTCGAAAGAGGTAGAAATTTTATATAATCCAAAAATAGCAAATGACATTTGGGATATGAAAAATTTTATCAAATTTTATTAAAACCCAGCGAAATTCGTCAAAGAGAGTATTTTTCCCAATTAATAAACGTTAATAATATATTAAATAATCTGGTCTTGGGTTCGAAAGAGGTAGAAATTTTATATAATCCAAAAATAGCAAATGACATTTGGGATATGAAAAATTTTATCAAATTTTATTAAAACCCAGCGAAATTCGTCAAAGAGAGTATTTTTCCCAATTAATAAACGTTAATAATATATTAAATAATCTGGTCTTGGGTTCGAAAGAGGTAGAAATTTTATATAATCCAAAAATAGCAAATGACATTTGGGATATGAAAAATTTTATCAAATTTTATTAAAACCCAGCGAAATTCGTCAAAGAGAGTATTTTTCCCAATTAATAAACGTTAATAATATATTAAATAATCTGGTCTTGGGTTCGAAAGAGGTAGAAATTTTATATAATCCAAAAATAGCAAATGACATTTGGGATATGAAAAATTTTATCAAATTTTATTAAAACCCAGCGAAATTCGTCAAAGAGAGTATTTTTCCCAATTAATAAACGTTAATAATATATTAAATAATCTGGTCTTGGGTTCGAAAGAGGTAGAAATTTTATATAATCCAAAAATAGCAAATGACATTTGGGATATGAAAAATTTTATCAAATTTTATTAAAACCAAGCGAAATTCGTCAAAGAGAGTATTTTTCCCAATTAATAAACGTTAATAATATATTAAATAATCTGGTCTTGGGTTCGAAAGAGGTAGAAATTTTATATAATCCAAAAATAGCAAATGACATTTGGGATATGAAAAATTTTATCAAATTTTATTAAAACCCAGCGAAATTCGTCAAAGAGAGTATTTTTCCCAATTAATAAACGTTAATAATATATTAAATAATCTGGTCTTGGGTTCGAAAGAGGTAGAAATTTTATATAATCCTAAAATAGCAAATGACATTTGGGATATGAAAAATTTTATCAAATTTTATCAAAACAAAGCGAAATTCGTCAAAGAGAGTATTTTTCCCAATTAATAAACGTTAATAATATATTAAATAATATGGTCTTGGGTTCGAAAGAGGTAGAAATTTTATATAATCCAAAAATAGCAAATGACATTTGGGATATGAAAAATTTTATCAAATTTTATCAAAACAAAGCGAAATTCGTCAAAGAGAATATTTTTCCCAATTAATAAACGTTAATAATATATTAAATAATCCAAGGGCGGTCCCAGAGGGGGGGGTCAAGGGGGTCGTGACCCCCCCCCTCCCAAAATCTTTCTTTTTTTTTTAAGACACACTTTTTTCCCACTCACTCTCCCATTCACACAATCTTTTCGGCAACTTAGGCCATTTAAGACTTAAACGATACTCATATTTGATTAATATATATTTATTGGGGTCCAGGACCGTTTTTCTGGCAAGTGGCAAATCTCGCCCTGGGCGGACTTCGCATTTAAAAGGCATGGTATTAAAAAAATTATCTTTACAGAAATTATATTTATTGAAAACATAAATAAAATTATAAAATTTGGTGTATAATTGGTGACAGGACTTGTCAGTAACATTTATCGAGAGCCACAAATAATCGCTCAGGTTGGCCACCCCTGGTATAGATAAATAAATAACACAAGGTTCAGTTTCGAAAGGATTTTATTTTACGCGCATTTCGACGTTGAATACGTCATCTTCAGAGCTATGACGTTTTAACGTCGAAAGTCCTTTTTAAACTTAACCTTGTGTTATTGATTTATCTATAGATGATAATTTAATTTTAAAAAATCAAATAAATTATTTACCTTTGACTGGGAACGTTTTTTCCTTGTTTTTTGAGGCGTTTTCTCTAAAAAAAAAAAAAAAAAAAATTATTATAATTTTGTGAAATTGATGTTTTAATGCTCTTAGAAGTCAAATCGAGCAAAATGATTGATAGCTGAGAAGGGGATAGGAAAGCGGTGCCCTATTTGATATCAGACATTAAGGGGGAGAAGGAGCGAAGTGGTTATGCATGTTTTTGCCGATAAGAGGGTGTTGTGGGTCATAAAAAGTATGCCCAAAAAATCAAGTAATTTAAAAATTTGCCAAGAGATGTCAGAATGGTAGCTAATCTTTATTTAAAGAAGTATTTAGAAGTCAGGCTTAGAAATTTACCTTGAATTTCCTCCAGTCTTTTAGAATGGCGTGTTTGCATTGCTGGGCCTAAAACAAGAATTATTATTAGAGCATCGATTACAGTATAATTTGACATGGGTGCCATACCTTCACTGCCAGTGTCGGAGGCTCTGGAAGAGCGACTTCTTGTCCTTCTAACAGGCGTACTCGGCTCCTCCTCTTCTTCGTCGACAGTCTAGAAAACAAAACATCTAATTAAGAAATGATTTTGTCAAGTCAAGAAATAAAAAACTATTATATTACAAGCCAGGATTCCTATTCAAATGAATATTCCATTTGCTAACATGTACAGTGAG
The DNA here is from genome assembly GCA_023213315.1 of Euborellia annulipes. NCBI lineage: Eukaryota > Metazoa > Arthropoda > Insecta > Dermaptera > Anisolabididae > Euborellia > Euborellia annulipes. The sequence continues at coordinate 39,487 of JAKCPI010014789.1, read as the reverse complement.
GGACAATATTAAGTCCCAACCATGCGTTTTCTACTTGTGATTATTTCATTGTTTTAAAAAAAATATTATAGTTTTTTAATGGAAACTTTCATGGTTCAAACCTAGAAAATTTATAAAGATTTCCATTTTCTTTTATAAAAACAATTAAATAATCACAAGTAGAAAACGCATGGGTGGGACTTAATATTGTCCCTCACTGTACGTCCCGGAAAACCAATTTTCCATTCGCCTTGGCACTCTGGTTCAAATTTTATATTGCATATTTTCGTGAATATATTGAATATTCTTGGTTAGGAGGTATGTGCGAACATTCGTTCAAGACTCTTGAACAAGAAGTCATGCTATCTGAGGAATGTACGCACCAACATTATGCCAAGAGCCCCTCTAAGCATAACTTTTGTCCTGATTAAGGCAATAAAGGATAAAAGAAAAATATTTTTAAACATCTTGAATTCCTAATATCGGCGGAAAATAAATATATGTGGAGTGACAAGCACGGAACACAACTTTCTTTTACTAAGGGTAAGAACAAGTGCGACCATCACACCAGATTTTTTTACATTACATTTAGTTTTTATTGCGAGTCATAGAGACTATATTTACTGCATATTTTAATACTTGTAGTAAGGGATGCAAGAAAGAGCCGTTGCAGCCAGTTCTATTAGGCCGACGTTTCGGTCAGATATACGACCATCCTCAGGGCTGAAGAATGTCTACAAAACTCCTCGAAAGGTGCAATTAAGTAAAAGATATTAAATAAGGGCCAAACTCTAAGCGAATGAGAAAAAAAAGTAATTAAGAAAAGAAGAGGGCCCGCAGCAGGCGGGGGGTCCAGGGGGGGGGGGGAGGCGAAGCCCGTCTAGTATAATTAATAAATTCACAATTTCCTAATTAAAAACTTGGAGGAAATCCTCTACAGGCGGCAAACAACAAAAAACCATCGGCATAAATCTTTATTTTAAAATGAATTCGGTCAACTCGAGAACAAATATTTTATATTTTGGTCGAATGATCTCTTCTACGCATCGGAGAGACAAACTCCTGACCTCTGTTATGAATAGGGAATAATTATTCTTTGTTTCTCTCTAGTTATGCTAAGCTATAAATGGATGATGATTGATTTCTCACCAGTGTAACGGTGGAGGCAGGAGAAGAATCTCGTTCGTGTTTCGTTCTAGAAAAGAAAACAAAATTAGTATTTAGAGATAAAGCTCTCACTATTCTACGTTTGTTTTGAGCAGGTTGGAGCGCTAGAGAGGAGAATTGATGCAATGGATGCATCCCTTTTCGTCAGAACTTTTTTTTTAAATTTATTTAAGGTCTTTTGCGGCAACAAAGTATAAATAAAAAGAAAAGAATTCGACAAAATAATCAAGATCTTATTTATTAGAGTTCGCCTCTAAGTGTTGAAAGATTTTTCATTAGTGTGAGTGTTTTTTATAAAAAAAAATGTAATCACTTCTGAAGATGACAAGGAATTGTCGAAATACGTATCAAGTGTTAATTTTTCAATTAATAAAACCTTTGAAACAAATAACCTAGTGTTTATAATTTGTATATTTAATTTTAACTTGACATCATTTTTGTCCTGATGAAGAGTGCGATCGGCACTCGAAATGTCGACTTTTATTTTATTTTTCGCACAATTTGAATAGAATAGAAATAAAATTACCTGCTGACTCCTTTGGCCAGACGAGGCGAAGAACGGATTGATTCTGAAGAGGATTCGTCCATATCATTGGATATTTTACGACCTTGTCTTAATCTTTTCGAAGATTCGCTCGGTTGGCCAAAACTCTTTTCTTCCGGTGTGCTTTAAGAGAAAATGTTTTTATTAAGAACACGGACTGTATATGCGGCAGATTGGATTCAATCCGATAACAAATTATTAATTATATTGATCTCTAAAGGTATATGTACCATCTATTGCAATAGTATTGAGAATACAGCCCGGCAGTTAATCAGCCCAAATGGCACACGTTCACTAATATATTAAAAAGATAAATTTTTATGATAATAAAAGCCCATTCGCCCAAATGCCTGCTTTGAAAAAGATATTTCTTAGACAGACCAGCTGCCATTTGGGCTGCCTAACTTCCGGGCTTTATTCTCAATACTATTGCAATAGATGGTACAGTGAGGGACAATATTAAGTCCCACCCATGCGTTTTCTACTTATGATTATTTCATTGTTTTTAAAAAAATATATATTTTTTAATGGAAACTTTCATGGTTCAAACCTAGAAAATTTATAAAGATTTTCATTTTTTATAAAAACAATGAAATAATCACAAGTAGAAAACGCAAGGGTGGAACTTAATATTGTCCCTCACTGTACAGGATGGGGCAGAGCAACTCGTTTATTTTGAAATTCAGTAAAAGTATGTCCATTTAATTCTTTGAGCAATATCAAGTACAACATGTAAAGTTTCTGTTCATGCAGTTTCAAATACGAAGGTTTCCGTTAATCTACTTCTGAAATCGACTTGCCTAATTTTGTTCTTAAGGTCTTAGGACTACGTATATCAGAGAAGACTGTTTTGCGGCATCACTTCCCAGGATGCCTCAACTCCTTGCGAGGCGACCAGCACGGTCTAAAGGTACGTACACATCTGCGCTCTGCTCCGCTCGCGAGCACCATGTTCGTTAGATTAGTACGGGTTTTGAGATGCTCGCGAGCCGCTCACCGCGATCCATCTGTCGGTTTTTTCGACGAACCCTTTGATGGTTCGCGGCTCAGATTTGGACGGCGCGCCGCGGCGTCGCGAGCACAATAAAATATAGACCTAAACCTAGCGCCTTTATAATTCTTCCATAAATCATTATTTAAATAATTTTTTTAATATTATCATCTTTTATTTAATTATCTGATATTAATTAATTAAAGAAAATAACAAATAAACTTACAAATTAAATGACATTTGTGGTTACCATATTTAAGAGCTCAGGTGAGGTTGATTATATGTATGTATTTATTATTTCCTTAATATATGCTATAATTTATATAAATAGCTTTTTTTTAAGTAAATTTTAATAATATTATTATCAATAAATGAAGAATTGTAATACAAATATTTGAAAAGAATCGGATTTCATTAAAAAAAATTAATTAAATGTTCGTGGCTTTTCTTTGGATCGCGGCAGGTTCGTCAAAATAAATAATTTCAACGAACACGAGCCGCGAACTGCTCGCGAGCTGAGCAGAGCGCAGAGGCCCTGGATCACCTTAAGAACAAAATTAGGCAAGCTGGAAAGCCCTGGACGAAGATATAGAACATAAATAAAATTAACATGTTGAAATTGATATTGCTCAAAGACATCTGCATTACTTTCTCTTTTATTGAGCAAGTAGCTCTGCCCCGCCCTGTATTAGGGTTTTTGAACTAAAAAGGCCTGAACTTGGTGAGTCTACGCTTAGATACCGATCGTTGAAATGAAGAGGAAAGCAGCCACGTTAAATCAAACTCCTTTATTACAAAACGTTTTGGCCTATTTTATTGTGCCTTCTTCAGTTAGAGAGTTGTTTAATACGTCCGTTCCCTCTCGGCGATTCTTCTTCTTCCATTCCCCCCGTGTTCCTGAGCTGTCCATCCTCCCTCCTTCAATTCATCAATCATTTTCCTCGAAATTCGCTTCTCTACAAGACACATCATATTTTTCTGTTGTTATATACTGTACTGCGAGGTGGTCAAAGAATTTCCCTCCTCGGTTGGAGGCTGTGAAAAGGAAATTTCCAGAAGAATCCAACTGGGGAAGGTCGCGGTCAACAACTTAGGGAGAATTTGGAGAGACCGAAAACTGTCAAAAACCACCCAGATCAAGGTTATGATAACTCTGGTTTTCCCTATCTTCCTGTGGACTGGAAGATGCGTTTGAGGAGAAGAGTGCCATGGACGCTTCTATCCTCCAAGAAATTCGAACCCTAAAGTTCCTGGGACACATTGCCCGAAGAAACGATGCTCTTGAAAAGACCATCGATTTAGAAACCCTCAAAGATGGGTGCTGCCAGTGCAGTCCTTAGGAAACCTTCCTAAAGCCGGCCATTCACGATCGCTCCAAATGGAGGTCACCCATTTGGATTACATCCAAAAAATTACCCCCATTCACGGCCACTCCACATCCAGTACGTGTTTCATGTGCTTTTCTTATAACCTATTTTCCATTAATCTGGATACAGATTCTTCTGTTGGGTTATTAACTGCTGCTGCGAAGGCTTGGTGTCGCTCCACGTGAATTTCCCCATTCACAATCAGTTGGAGTGATGGACGGATGGCTTGACGAAACTGGATTTTGGACTGATTGGATTACCAACTCATCTTATCACTCCACGTCGTCATCCATTTGTTTTTCTCCACTCACGGTCAGTCTTTGGAGTGACATCGCTCCATTTGGACGGATGGAGCGATCGTGAGTGGCCGGCGTAAGAGAGAGCTCGTAAAGGAGGGTCACAACACGTAATGAATATGAGGAAGATGTAAGGGGGGAAGGAGGAGGAAAATGATTGATGAATTGAAGGAGGAAGGATGGACACGACGGGATGAAAAGATTAGCTCAGGAAGGGGAGGATCTGCCAGGGGAAGCAGAATACTTATGATGATAAACCATTACATGGGCAATTGTAAATGACTGGCTTTTGGACAGACAGACATATTGTTATGCAACAGAAGAAGGCAGGCCAAAGGAGTTTGATTTAACATTAGAGGCTTCCTAGATAGTTTACAGATCCGCCAACAACGAGAAATTGCTTTAAAAAAGAAAATCACCTCAACATCTTTGGAGTTGTATTTTGCGTCAATATTTTTTTCTGTATTCGTGTAAGTCTTCTTGAACTTGTGTAGTTTTCTAAATTATCCTCTTGTTCCTAAAATAATAAGAATAAATAAAAAAATTTTTTTTTTTTTTGAATACCGTAATATTAAAAACAAAATCTTGTTTTCTTACCTTTTTACTGCTTTCTGGCGTTGTTAGTTTGATCGCTGGTCTTTTTGGCCGGTGCTTCCCTTCTAGTATTTCAGATTTAGTTTCGATATCGGACACCGATTCTTTGGCTGGCGAGTGAGGCTCCAGAGATTGTGCGCGAATACTTCTCCGAGTAACTCTTTGCTTTTCCTCTTCTCTCTTCGTCGGCGGAGATGTTGACATGTTTTCTTCCCAAACAGAATCCTTTGGGTTAAATAATTTCATCTTTCGCTGCGATTTCCTTCTCTTTGAAGGTTTCTCCTTATCAAGTTCCTGACGTCTCTCTTTTTCCTGCATCACTCTATACTGACTGGGTTCGATCTCCACGGAACTTGCCACACTATGTTGGCTTAAAATCGGCTCGACCTCCTCTTCTTTCTCCTCTTTTTGAACCGATTTCATTTCATATTCAGATGAATCGCTTATCTCTAAAATTTCTTCTATTGGCTTTTCTTTAAAAATAGGAAATTCTTTTCTTTCAGAAAAATCATCAACGGATTCATTTTCAGTATCTTCAAATGATTTCTGTTGTTGTTGTTGTTCAAGCATTAAACGGTTCTGACTAGGTTCAATGATTGTTGACTCGTTGCTTTGTTGGCTGCACGTCATCTCTTGGGAACTTTGTATAGAAGTTGAATTGTGGAATGATATTTGAGAATTTTCAATTTCCTTAGGGAGGGAACACAACGAGGAGGATTTCTTTGATTTTTTCGCCAAAGGCAAAGAGATGTCCATCGATTCAGATATTGATCTCCTTGACCGTCTGCCACGTACTGGTCTGGAAGTTTCCTCTTCGACCTCTTCTAATTTTGAAGGGAGAGAGACCAAGCTAGTTCGACTAGCAGATCTTGATGAACGGCGCAAATTTGTTTTAGATGTTTTTAAATCTTTCTCTACATTTCCTTTTTGGGAGGATTCTTCTACACCTTCTAATTTCAGGCTGGAACGGCTAGCAGATCTTTGCAATCGACGGGGCGTTGTTGTTGTTGTTGTTTCAGCTGATAAATTTTTATTTTCCTTTGATTCCTCTTCTTTTTGAGACAATTCACCAAAATTTTCTTCAGTAGATGCAAGAGAAATCAAGCTGGAGCGGCTAGCAGATCTTGGCAATCGACGGGGCGTTGTTGTTGTTGTTGTTTCAGCTGATAAATTTTTATTTTCCTTTGATTCCTCTTCTTTTTGAGACAATTCACCAAAATTTTCTTCTGTAGATGCAAGAGAAATCAAGCTGGAGCGGCTAGCAGATCTTGGCAATCGACGGGGCGTTGTTGTTGTTGTTGTTTCCGGGGTTATATTCTCTTCCTCTACAATTGCCTTTTGAGAGGATTCTTCTACACCTTCTGATTTCAGGCTGGAGCGGCTAGCAGATCTTGGCAATCGACGGGGCGTTGTTGTTGTTGTTGTTTCCAGGGTTATATTCTCTTCCTCTACAATTGCCTTTTGAGAGGATCCTTCTACACCTTCTGATTTCAAGTTGGAACGGCTAGCAGATCTTGGCAATCGACGGGGCGTTGTTGTTGTTGTTGTCAGCTGATAAATTTTTATTTCCCTTTGATTCCTCTTCTTCTTTTTGAGACAATTCGCCAAAATTTTCTTCTGTAGAAGCAAGAGAAATCACACTAGAACGGCTAGCAGATCTTGGTAAACGACGCGATGTGGATAAATTCTCTTCTACAATTGATTTTTGAGTCGATTCTTCTTCCACATCTTCTAATTTTGAAGGTAGAGAGATCAAGGTGGGATGGCTAGCTGATCTGGGTAAACGACGTGATTTATTTGCTGGGGTTCCCTCAATTAATTCTTCATCCACATCGTTTAATTTAGAAGGAAGTGATATCAAACTACTTCGACTTGCAGATCGTGATGTGAAATTTTTTTTCTGAAATTCCTCTTCCTTATCCAATTTTTGGGACAGCTCCTCGACATTTTCTGCTGTAGACGCAAGAGAAATCACACTAGAACGGCTAGCAGATCTTGGTAAATTCTCTTCTACAATTAATTTTTCCTCCTCTTCATCAGCTTGTAATTTGGAGGGAAGCGAGATCAAACTAGATCGGCTAGCAGATCTTGGAAAACGGCGAGATTTTGGTCTAGGGGTTGACAATTTTTTCTTAGATTCCTCTTCTAAATCTTCTAATTTAGAAGGAAGTGAGATCACACTGGAAAGGCTAGCAGATCTTGGTAAATTCTCTTCTACAATTAATTTTTCCTCCTCTTCTTCAGCTTGTAATTTGGAGGGAAGCGAGATCAGGCTAGATCGGCTAGCAGATCTTGGTAAATTCTCTTCTATAATTAATTTTTCCTCTTCTTCTTCAGCTTGTAATTTGGAGGGAAGCGAGATCAGGCTAGATCGGCTAGCAGATCTTGGTAAACGGCGTGATTTTGGTCTAGGTGTTTTATCCTCTTCTAAATCTTCTAATTTAGAAGGAAGTGAGATCACACTGGAAAGGCTAGCAGATCTTGATAAGCGTCGGGATTTTGTTTCAGGGATTAATATTTTCTCAGTTTCCTCTTCAACTAATTTTTGAGATAACTCCTCAACATTTTCTTCTATAGACGCAAGGGAAATCAAACTAGTTCGGCTAGCAGATCTTGATAAACGTAAATTTGTTTGAGATGTTAAATCTTCTCCCTTTTCCTCCTCCTCCTCTATAATTAATTTTTCCCCTTCGACGTCTTCTAATTTCGAAGGGAGAGAGACCAAGCTAGTTCGACTAGATGCTCTTGATAAACGACCTGATTTTGTTCCAGAAATCAATTTTTCCTCTTCCTCAGCAATCTCTTCTATAGACACAAGAGAAATCAAACTAGTTCGACTTGCAGATCGTGATAAACGACGTGATTTTGTATCAAGATTTCCCACTAATTTTTGCGAAGATTCTTCTTTTATATTCTCTAATTTAGAAGGAAGCGAGATCAAACTGGATCGGCTAGCAGATCGTGGCAAACGACGTGATTTGGTTTTTTTCTCTTTAGCTTCTTCATCTTCTACCAACTTTTGGGATAAAACTTGAACATTTTCTTCTATAGACGCAAGAGAAATCAAGCTAGTTCGACTAGAAGATCGTGAATTTGCTCTCTTAGCTATTCCTTTTTTTTACTAAATGTTTCTTCACCTGAAGGTCCCGCTTCTCTGAAATCAATATTGCTATTTTCATATTTGGCATGTGATGGTCCAGCTTCATAGAAATCTCTCTCTTTGGAAGACATTTGAAATAAATTATCAAACGATTTTTTACGTGGATATGGTCCAATTAATTCTCTAGTTTCGGATACAGCTCTTCTTTTATTATCTCTTAAAGAATACTTTTTTGCAGATGAATTAGAAGGTTTTAAACAGTTTTCAAATAAATCACTATCAAGTGATTTTGTTTTTTCTAAAATGCCCCCACTAAAACCGTCTAATTTATAATCTCTATCTTTAAAGAAACAACTTTCTTCTTTATTAGCATTAGATTCCTCACAGATAGTGGAGAGAGAACGCTTTTTAGATTTTGAAACAAATAATTCAGAATTTGAATTTTGAGAAATTTCTTCAATTGTAATTTCTGTGCTATCTTTATTTTTTACAATTAAATCTTCATCACTCATAACCTCTTCAATAATGGGCTCGTTTTCTTCAAACTCTTTTGGGGCAGAATTGTTGGCATCTTCTTCTTCTTGATAAGGGATTTCTTTAATAACACATTCACTCAGGCTTTCAATTGAATTGCCGTCTTCTTCTTCGGCTCCTGTGACAATTAATTTTGGAATAGCTCTTTCTTCTACTTTATTTTCACCTTCAGCTTCTTTTAAATTGACAGGTATAACGTCTTCATCAATCTCTTCCCTTTTTTCTTCTTCTTTAATGTTTCCTTCCTCTTTGGGAATCGCTTTGTTTTCTGCATCTTTTAATGTTTTAAGATTCTCGTTATTTTCATTTTGAATCTCTATTTCCATATCTTCAATAGTTTCTATTTCATCGTTTTCAATAGTATATTCGTCTTCTATAATTTCTGAATCATCCAATTCTACAATACCATCTTCATCTTCTAATTTTTCTTCTTCAAAACTTTGTTCTTGCTCTTCACCCGATTCTATATTATTTATTGATTTAATAGCATAATCATCTTCCCTAATTTTTTCATCATCTTCATCTTCATTTTCTTCTTCTTCACTGTCATTTACAGTTTCTATTATCTCTTTAATCTCATCAACGTAATCCTCTGAGTCTTCTTCGTCTAATTCGTCAGGAAGCATTTCTTCTTCATCCTCATCCTCATCCTCATCGTCATCATCAACAACATCCTCCACATCTTCATCATCTTCTTCTTCTTCTTCGTCTTCTTCATCTTCTACCACACCATCCTCTTCTTCTTCATTACTTTCATAAACAATTTCCTCACTTTCTGAACCAATATCTTCAATTTCATTAACAGAATCTTCTTTAAGATTTTCAAGTATAAATAAATTAGCTTTATTTAATTCATTCTCACTTTCGTTTTCCGTATATCCCTCTTCTTCATTTTCTTCCCTTTCACTTTCCACTTCTGAATTGGAGATATTCTTTTCATCTTTTCTCTCTTCTTCCTCATCATCCTCATCATCAAGATCAATCTCAATGATTTCACAATCATCTTTTTCGTTATTCTCAATCGCCGTGTCTTTTTTCTGGGGACTTTCATTCACTAATGGTGATTGTTCCCGCTCCATTTCTTCAATATCTTCTTTTTCAACTAAAACTTTATCTTGCGTCTCTTTATCTTTAGAAATAGAAATTTGAGTTTCTTGTTTTTTCTCAGTATGAATTTCTACTTGTTGAGTACGTGACGTTGAAATTTCTTTTTTATTTTCATAAAATGTTGTTTTTGTGATCTTTTCATATTGGAGATTTTCAATTTTTTTAGTTTCATTTTCTGTTTCATTGCTATTAGTTTTAGTTGTTTGATTTTCACTTGCAGATTGCACAATATTTTCGAGGAATGTCAAAACAGTAGAAGAAGAGGTCTGGCCTTGGCTTAAACAAGTTTTTTCTAGAGATTCAGATTCACTTTCTTCAAAACTGTGAAATTCTTCACTTGAATTAAGAGAATCATCTTTTTTATTGGTTTCTAATTTCTTAAAACCGACTTTATTATTAGAATGTAGAGGTGGACGCGTATGAGGCCCAAGAGATTTTGTTATCGGTGATTGTATATCCTCCTCTTCGATTGTTTCTGATATGGAAGAATCCGTAGACACGTTGTGGGTAAATTCCACTTTTCTCTCCTGGTTACTTAATGTCGCTTTGGATTCAAGTGTAAAAGGATGCAAAGGTCTTCGAGCGGACGCCAAACGTGTGATGGAGGAATTGTTATTTTTCAATTCGGGACTTGGCGATGGACTCTGTCTTGTAGCAGGTAAAGAGAATCTGATTTGCCGCGATGTTTCCATGTTGGAGGCAATGGACCGTTGCGAAGGAGTGGCAGAACTTTCCCGTTCACGATCACGAACCTTGAAAAAAATAATTCATTCATTTTATTTAATTAAAAATATTTCAACTTTCTACAACATTATATTGGCGGATCAAGAATTCGGTAACAAATCCCGTCAAGAAATTGCAAGAATAAGTGTCAAGATTCCTCCTTTCTGGAACCAAAATGTTCGTCTATGGTTTAAGCAAGTCGAAGCGTGAATTTTTTGGGCTTAAGTCTACGGTAAGTAAAATTTCATTAATATTGGCAAGTTTTTCAGGGAAAATTCCCCCTCCCTTCTCTTTATAAGCCCAAAAAAGTAAGTAATAATACATTTTTTAATGGTTAATGTGGTCTTCGTATTTCTTCAAAATTTGCCTTTCCTTTTTGCATATATCTCGATCAAATTGGCTTACCGCCACCTCTTTTAGGGTATTAATTGGAAAGGAAGGTGAATTTTCCTTGAAAAACTTGCCAATATTAATGAAATTTTAAATACCGTATTCTAGACTCGCGCCATTTTTTGCTTCTGGCGTCACAAGGGGCGATACAAAATATCATAGAGCTGTAGCAGCCATTGAAAGCGGTGTTTTAAATCAAGTGAGTGATTTAATCGTATTAAATCCGCCGGCCCAGAACATGTACGAAAGTCTCAAAAAAAAGGTTGGAAATTACGTTTGCAGAGTCGGAAGAAAATCAATTTAGAAAGCTTTTAACGTCAATGGTGCCCCGAGTTTGGCCTAGTAGGTAGCGTGCCTACCTCCTAACGTTGCGGGTTCGGACCCAGGCAGTCCGATTATTTTATTTAAGCCATTTGGATACCAGATGGCTTAAATAGAAATGACTGAACCCCCAATATATATTAATTACAACGGTTATCGTCTAGGGTCTTGGCCTTTGCCGAAAAGACTGTGTGAATGAGAAAAAAGTGTGAATATTTAAAAAAAAAAACGTCAATGGAGCTAGGCGACAAAAAACCAAGTCAGCTGTCAATGGAATATCAAAAAAGTAAAGTACAAAGACATACTACAAGTCCCTTATTAAATATTTCGGTTCCAGGGGAACGTTAATTTATTTATTGATTCAATAGGTTCCTTGCCTTTCTCTAGAGGTTGTTCATACTGTTTAACAGGTTTTCTAAGTGGCCGGTAGCAGACGTTAAAACAAAGTATTTTGGAAGCATTTTATCTTCACTGGAATGCAAGATTTGGCGTCCCGCTTACTATTTCGACCGATCAGGCAGTTTGAAACCTTTCCCTAAACTTCTTGGTAGCGAACGAGTGAGAAGAACGCCTTATCATCCTCAAGCAAATGGACACATCAAACAAGGGGCATAGAACTTTGAAATCAGCTCTGAGAGCTCATGGAACCGGCAGAGTCAAATCGACTCCTGCGGAATTGGTCTATGGATCAACGTAGAAACAAATTTCCATGCATGTGTGTGTGAGTGTCAGAGTGAATGAGAAAAAAGTGTGAGTGTTTAAAAAAAAAAAAGAAGAAAAGGCGCCCTCGGGGCTTGGAGTAGGGGTTAGCGTGCCTACCACCTATACCGAACGTCGCGGGTTCGGACCCCAGGTAGTCCGGTGATTTTATTTAACCCATTTGGAGACCAAATGGCTTAAATAAGAATGCCTGGAGCCCCAACGGATATAAATTTTATTTACAAATAACGGGTATCGTAAAAGTCTTAAATGGCCTAAGTTGCCGAAAAGGCTCTGTGAATGCATGTGTAATGTGAATGAGAAAAAGTGTGAGTGTTTAAAAAAAAATAAGAATCTTCACGTGTTCGTTAGGCACAATGGATCGAGAGGGTCGTTAATGGATCCCTTTTATGGACCATTTCAAGTTATCTCCAAATATGATAAATTTTTCAAAATAAGAATTAAGAATAAGGAAAAAATGATTTCAATTGACCGCTTGAAACCAGTTTATTCATCGTCTAATGAGACTGGTACTCGTGAAAGTTCTTCAGAGCCATCGATAAATAAAAAGAACGAGAAGTGGGAGAATCGTAAAGAGAGGGGGAGGAATGTGGCGGCCTAATAACTAATAATGGGCGGTTTAAAAATATATAAATGTTATTGTTAATTTTGACTTTTGTTGTGTTGCTATTTTGAATTTGTTAAAAAAAAATAAATAAATAAATATGCATTTATTTCGATTTGCTTCCTTTTATATTTCTCTGAAGATTATTTTATTCAAATTAATTTTTTATAATTAATAATTTTTAATATTCTTTGTTGATTTCTTTGTCTTTTTTTGACTAACATGAAGTTAGCATAAATATTCTAGAGTAAATAAACAAATATATGTAGCAACGTTTTTGCCAATTTTTCAAGAGAATAAAAATTTGTTGCTACACTGCTTTGTCAACTAACCTGACAATTTGACATCATATTTGTCCTGATGAAGAGTGCGATCAGGCACTCGAAACGTCGACAAAATATAGACTTTTATTTTGTTTTTCGCCTCGGCTGCCCATACCACCACATTCTCAAATTTTTAAGAATTTTTCTACTATATTTTATTTAATACTCAAGTAATCACAACCAAAAGAGCTCAATTACAGTTTATTTAGCTGATAAATACAATGGATCAAGAAAAAAACTCTTAAAAAGTAAGTTAAAACACCTTTTTTATAGGTTAAAGCCAACTTCAGAGGGCAATAAAAAAAATAGAAGCCTTTTCAGGATCCTCTCGATTGTCGATTCTTTCATTATATTGGCAAGATTTCGTTATAGAACTAAACTCAGAGGGGCCATTACCAACTACCCTTTATCGTTTGCTTGTTAAAGTTGTCTCTAGACCTGGAGTGGCCGAAACTTGGAGAAGTCGGCCGTTCGTCTGAGAATAAATTTAAAAAATAAATAAAGACGTTTCGGCCTGAATTTATTTGGCCTTCTTCAGCTATTGGGAATTATACACATAGTGCGAGTGCACATGTGATCAAACCAGGACTCGTCAATAATAAAATTTATTTGCTTCATACAAAATATTATGGCTCCTTTGCCCAAGCTCAGAGATAATTCAATAATTTAATAAATTTTATTATTGACGATTCCTGGTTTGATCACATGTGCACTTGCACTATGTGTATAATTCCCAATAACAAATAAATTCAGGCCGAAACGCCGTCTTATTCTGGGAGTTTTATTGAACCTAGATAATCCCAATTTGACTGATATCGCCAATTCTCCATTATAATCACATCACAGCCACAACTGCAAAAGCAAATAAAGTATTTACTTGACTGTGAGCGTGTGATGGACGATGCGAACATCGGACAGGAGGTGGCAGCCAGCAAGACATCAATGAAACTCCCAAATTTTACGACGTTTCGGTATCCGAGAGTTGTCATATGTGAATGTACTTTGATGTATTTTATCATATGTTGATGGTCGAATAAATTTGAACCCAAATGTTGTAAAATTTGAAAGTTTGATTGAAGGCATTCCTCATCCACCTCCTCTCCTTGTTTGCTCAGTATTTACAAAATATTGCCTTGCAGCCTACAAAGAACAAAACTTGCAAAAAGGTTATCTCAATTTACATTCATCTCTTACATTGCCCTATTTGAAATTTAAATTTCACTCATACACACATTCACACAGTCTTTTTAGCAACTTAGGTCATTTAAGACTTTATGATAACCGTTAATTATTAATATATCTATTGGGGGTCCAGGCATTTTATTTTAAGCCATCTGGTATCCAAATGGCTTAAATAAAATCATCGGAATGCCTGGGGTTCGAACCCGGGACTCTTGGTATAGTAGGTAGGCACGCTATCAACTGCACCAAGCCCGAGGGCTAAAATTTTAATAAAAGTAGATATAATTTGGCAATAGATCCAGGAGGGACAGCATTGTAATCAAGTAAGCCAAATAAATTTGATTAGAAACGGCTCTTCCATATGTTGCCAAGCCTTATAACGTGAAAAAGACCGAATCTCAAGTCTTTTAGGCCTTATAAACAAAAAAATTCTAACAAAAATTGTTCACGATTTATATTTGATAAACAAAAATCTTGGAGATAATGTTACAAAAGAAAAATAAGAGAAGAAAATAGTAGAAGAAAGTAGAGAAGAGAAGAGAGATCATCGGCCACAACAAGAGAGATGAGGAAGGTGTTGGCGATGATGTCGAGGACGTAGAGAGTAATTTCGTTTTGGGCACACCTTAAGAATTGATTGCGGCGTGGTGACTTCCCGCGTTGTCGTTGGAGTTGACAAGAGCCGTGATGTCACTTTTAGTGCTAACTTCGGAGTTTCCAGCAATTTTAGAGGATCTGCTCGTTGAACAGGTTGGCTGAATAAAAAGCACAAATAATCACTTGTTATGTTAGTCTCAGAGACCATTAACGTTTTTTTTCCTATCTCTCAAGTCACAATTAAAAAAAAAAAACTTTTCTTTCATAAATTGATTACCTTTTTTCGCCAAAGTGGCGTCTCGTTTGGAATGGACTTTGATTTAAACGATCCTCATCAAAACGAAAACGTTTTTTCGGCGAATCAATCATTTCCTCTTCGGATTCAAGTCTTCGCTTCTTCATTTTGGGAACAATTATCGCTGTTTTAGTTCTAGAAAGAAGAAAAAGAAATAATAAAATAAAAGCCTATGTCTTTGATCTTTGAATGTGCATGGATGGCTGGCTACATACTGTGAAAGTTGAAAGTCTTCTCTGTTGGTGTATAGGAAGGGCATCGATTCGATTTTGTCCTCAATTGTTCTCACTTTGTTCAATTCAATGAAATGATTATTTGAATTCTCTCGGGGAAGCCAAGTCTCTCGGGCTGCTTCGATTGCTGTTTCCATAAACGATCTAAAAAACAAATAAAAATATTAAATTCCATTTTATAAAAACAAAACAAGAGTGGAAACGAAAGCTTACTTGTGTTGTTTCAAGTTTGATTTCAGTTTTAATGAGAAAGGAACGGGCCGAGTGGTGAGGAATTGTGTCCGGTCATAATTTGCTTCTTTTGAGATGTATTTCACCAAGTCTCGAGTGACTGAAGGCAAAGTGTCCGCATATGCCGAGACGATTAGATCTTCGGTTGATTGCTGCCCACCTAGTCAAAGTTAACGAAGAAAACAGCTCTCGAGTTTCTTTAGTTGTTATGTTTTAGATTTACTCAGGTCTTTAAATTACAATAAATGCAATTTAAATAAAATAAAGACAAAAATGTCGATTTTCAATTTGAGGGACAAATCAACATAATCTCGATGTTTTGTTGGATATTAAAGAAAAATTTTGTTTTTATAAGAATTTGCAATAAAATAGACAGAGAAAAAGGGAAATGGAAAGATTAAATTTTAGAAATTTGGCGTTAATATAAAAATTTCGACATTTTTGTCTTTGTTTTATTTAAATTGTATTAAATGTTAAATTTACTTAGAAATGTAGAAGATATTTCATATTAAATGTTTAATAAATTACATCATTAAGATAGATCTTAAGAAGTGTTACGTTTTTTTTTTTTTTTTGACGCTCCAGTGTATTTATATTGAATTGATTTTTTTATTTCAATAAACTAAAAGGTGAGAGAATTGAAGTTACCTTGAAGATTTTTCCCATCTGATGGGGAGAAATGCGAATGTTGAGCCTCCTGTTTATAAAGCATAGCTTCAGGAATTCGGCCCCTCTGCAAATAATAGATAGTTCGAATATCTAACGTCGATTTCTTCCGTTCTTGTTGAGTGTGTTCGAGGTAAGAAAAAAAGACTCGTTCCTCTTGAGGGGTCAGAGGAAGTGGCAAAATCGATGCCAATTGTCCGGATTTATCGCATTCTAAAAAAAATAAATAAATAGAATAAATATTCTTGTAGAATGATGACAGGAGAGATGCGATGTTACCTTGAAAGAATTCCTTCAATATTTGGGATCCAT
Organism: Euborellia annulipes; assembly: GCA_023213315.1. Taxonomy (NCBI): domain Eukaryota; kingdom Metazoa; phylum Arthropoda; class Insecta; order Dermaptera; family Anisolabididae; genus Euborellia; species Euborellia annulipes. The sequence continues at coordinate 23,211 of JAKCPI010014789.1, read as the reverse complement.
AATGGGGGTCGATGGTTGTTGTCTGGCGAATTCGTTCAAAGGCCTCTCGGACCATTTTATTTGCTAAAAACACTTTGAGGAAGATACTCTGAGGGATTCCGGATGCCCCTGTTGTCTTTGGAAGTCCTGGCGGCAATCCCGTAGGATAAAGGCGTCCCAAAAAGACAAGGGCCTCGCGATTCAAACGATTAGTGAGGAGCCCTTGGAGCATAAATTCAATTTGCCATGATTCCATTTCTTTCAACGACACTGACGGGTGCGATAACATCTTTAATGAACCCTGTGAACAAATGTTTATACATTTTATTGGATTGGACTCAAACAGAAATGGAAACATTGACTTTGTAAATTGATGCGGAAAGTGAATAGGGAGGGATTTCACAAATTTAGTTCCGGTTGTTGATATGAGGGAGAGAAAAAATTTTAAAACAAAAAAACCCTTCTTATTTAAAAAAAAAAAAAATTGCAGCCTTTCAAAGTAATAGATATAAAAAAAAACGGGATTTTGAGGAATTTTGAGCATTTAAACACAATGAACACCTATTTAAATTGATTATTTTGTAATATTTATCCGATTCTCATCGCTAAAATTACCGAATAAACCTGTATAGGAAATATTGAAGAATCGAAACCCAAAAATCGATATTGATGACCGAATTCGACAAAAATGCCGATAATCTGACTTCGCCTCCCTTTTCACTTTCCGCAACACAAATAGTCGCCTCCTTTTAGGATTAGTTATTTCACTAGCCGCGGCAACTTCTTAATTATTATGGAAAGAAAATTATTATTATTATTCCATTCTAATTCTGTGACTGCTTGAGGAATAGAAGAGACAAATGCAAAGAAATATTTCTCTATACATTCCCTATGGGAGAAATTATAACTTACGAATTAATAACTCAAAAAGTTATAGGAATTTCGAGATGAAAATAATTTTCCTGTGATCCCTAGAAGGTCCTCTTTAAGCATATAAAATTTCCAACGGAAAGTTGGTCAAAGAAAGCGTGACAGACAGAAAGACAAACAGACATTAGCGAATTATATATATATATACCACGCCCACATGCCCGGCAACAGGTATAAAAGGACCTGCACCTCCGGCTCGCAGTCAGTTACTCTCGGCCTGGGGAGTAGGCAGGTTGAGACCCCGGGAACCAAGAGCTAACACCCCGACTTGGGGAGTAGGCAGATTGAGGCCCCAAAGTCAACCCAAACCAAACACAAACCCGATTACACAGAACCAACCACTGTCCATTCCTCAGAGACAAACCCAGACCTCTGAGGCATCCACCAAACACACCACCAACACACCGACTTGGGGAGTAGGCAGATTGAGGCCCCGTAGTCAACCTAAACCGAACACAATTACACACACCCAACCTTCCTCCAGTTCTCAGAGACCAATCCACGCCTCTGAGTCATCCACCAAATTGACCTGGGGACCAGGAAGACTGCGACCCCGTAAACAACCCCCCTCCACCATTACCTCCTAACTTCCTTCTCTCTTGAAAATGGCTCCAAAAGGAGAGCCGAAACGTCGAGTAAATCTCAGCACCCCACGCGACTTAACCCGAGAAAACTTGTCTTCGCATATATATATATATATATATATAGATTCTGTTCTAGTAGAAGTAGACGAATCATATTAGTTGTTTTCATCCCTTGCCGTCCCAGTGAACATTTGACCAAACGAATTAAATCAAGGACGGGAAAAAAAGTGGCGAAAAATCAATATTAAGACGAAGAAGATTTTTTATATCTCTAATAAAAGGGGTTAGGAAAAAAGAAGTTGTATAAAAAAAGGATTATATACGTATAGAACTAAATTTCACTACAGACATAAACTCATCTCGTTAATTTCTTAATATATTGACTGGGTTATTTATACACCCGTTGTCTAAAAAACACCAACTAATTCAAGCAAAGCGAGTCAATATTAAAGGTAATCTTTGATTCTCTTATACATAATACAATAATAAAAAATTCCTCAAAGGAGAAAAAAAGCAAAGCATACAAAAGTTTGTATATTCTTACCGCAAAATCTCTATGATCAAAGAGCCAAAAGGAGTTTATTATCTTTACTAGGCTTGGCTCTAAAAGAAGTCGAGTTGGAAACGAAATTAATCGGCTCAGAGATGATTTATACCTAAAAAAAAAGAAAGAAAAATAAAATAATTGATTTTTGAATTTTAATCAAAATTGTTGGAGCGAATTTTGAGAAAATCGAAGAAAACTGAAAAAATACATGGATCGTTTCTTGCTGTAATATCGTATTTACCGAGAATCATCCAAAATGGAAGCCACGTCAAGAAGAATATACATAACAAGACAATGCTTAATATAAGCATCAGATGTGTCTAGGAGGTAACTTCTTAAAAGACAATTCAACGATTCAGGCGGATAAAGTCCAGAGCCTCCGCAACTCTTCAAAAAGTTTACCATTTTAGGTTCTTTTTTAATCTGAAAAAAAAAAAGAAAAAATTTATATTAGAATTCGTTCGATGGTTTCATTAAATTAATCAATTTACCAGAACATCTATAAACAATTCCGGCTGCTTGCGTCTCCTTTGTTCATAGATTTGTCGAATTTTCTCCACGGGATAGGGAATTTGTTGGCCTGTGCTGTGCTCAACTCTCTCAGGGAGGAAACCAACTTGCAGAAACCATTGCAATACATGAACAAACATTGATAACAGGTCAAGAACATGTGTCTCAAGTTTGACATCTGAAAAAACACAAAATAATATTTGTGAGCAAAAAATAATAAGAGAAAGAAAGAAAGAAAGAAAGAATGTATTCATTAAAGCTTTTGTGGAACAATAAATTTTTTGAATTTGATTTTTTACAAAGATAGTACAAGTTTATGATTATTAGATTATTCCAATAATATTTATAATACAATATCAAACCTTAGTATCTAAAAATGCACATAACGGTCCCTTAGAGGTTAGTTCACTTGAGCCCGTGTTCAAGTGTTCAGTACTTGAAAACGACTGCAGAAAAGCAGTCGAAACGTTAATAAATAATTAATACAAAATGTGATCTATAATTAAAAATTTCCATAATAAAAGCAAGAAAGAGCTTACCAATATTTAAAGAAACGCAATGTCGAAAAAATCGCTGCAAATCTTTGAGTTGGTTGAAATAATAGGCTAAAAGCCGATGGCCGTTCTCGTCAAGACTTTGGCTCTGAACAAGCAAAGGTCTAACGATATTTTCGATTTGACTTTTCACCAATTCAACTCTTTCCCAGGCCCATTTATTGATCATTGAAACGGAGCAATTTGCTGATAACTAAAAAAAAAAAAAAAATTAAAAGTTTTAAATAGATGATAATTTCAACTTCTCTTAAAAAGCAAATCTACCTGAGATCCATCCCTCCATTGATTAACGCAGTCACAGAGAAAATGAACGAGTTGACGGTCAAGGGCAATCGCCAAAAGGAAGATTCGCTGTGTGTCCAAGCAATTGGTGCTGATTGATGGATAGGAACTATCTTGGAGCGTCGGCCTCAGCCCAACGGATAAACAAAGATGATATAGGGTAGTTGGGTGGATTAGAGCTGAAGGGCCTGTGGCGATTAGTCGATCGATTAATTCCATTTGAGCTCCTTTATGGTACAAACATTCCAAGGAATTCGAACGAAGAGCTAATAATTCTAAAAAAAAGAAAAGAAATTAAAATGTTTGGTATATATATACAATGGCGCGTCGAAAAAACAAACGTTACAGTTTGTTTCTTCTTCAGAAGACTTGGTCTAATCTACCTTAATGATACTCTAATTTAAGAAATATTTAATATGAAATATCTTATATATTTCTAAGTAAATTTAACACAAATTCATATCAATTTAATACAATTGAAATAAAGACAAAAAAGTCGATTTTCAATTTGAGGGGCAAATCAACATAATCTCGAATTAATTAAAATTATATGGATTTGTGTTAAATTTACTTAGAAATGTTCAGTGTCGTATATAGAAATTTTTCGGGGGGGGGTCCGAACTCATTTTTAAATATCCTCCCGCCCCTCAACATACAAAAATATTTTTTAAATACCGGATATAACAGAGTCCCGTGGTGCCCGAGCCCTCCTCTCAAAGACAAATTTTCGATAAATTTTTTTTTTTAATCTAAATTTTTCGGTTTTAACTTGAGCCCGGTCTTCTCAAAGACAAAAGTTTTTTTTTAAATGCTTATATATTAATATATTTCAATTTTTTAATTTCTTTTATTTATGTGACGCACTTTTTCAAACAAAAATATAGATATTGGCCATATACTTGTATATATGTATATAGATTTGAAAAATTTCGGGGGGGGGGGGCTCGGCTCCCCTTATATACGCCCCTGGAAATGTTTAAGATATTTCATGTTAAATGTTGAATAAATTAGAGTAGGTATCATTAAGATAGATTAGAACACGTCTTTTTACAGGGTAGCTACAGGGATTTCCATGATTTAAAATGTTTATTCGTGTAATTAAGATGTCTCAAGTTGTCTTTTTTGATCTTTTAACTTGTACAGTATCTTTAAGCATTAACAAATGCATTTTTTCAACCAATGATTGAATAATGAACCTTCTTTTTATTTTGCTGTGTGATAAGGAGTCCAAAAAATATCGATGATGAGACGAGTCACTTTTCACTCAATCACTGATATCTGACGCTCAGGAAAAAATACTTTTCTTATGAAAATTTTCTTGATTCAGGCATATATATTGAAAATTCTTAAGGACATTGGCATAGCCAGAAATTTTTGATGGGGGGGGAGGGGGGGATCAAGAAATTTTTTTCAAAAATTTAAGATTATTTTTGGGTTTTTATAAATCATTTTCGTTTGTTTTTTTAGCTAGAGTAAATTATTATATTTTACTTTCTCTTACCCTATGTGAAATATAATTTGTATTAAATATCTAGTCATGGCTTACGTTCCCATGGGGGGGGGGGGGGTTTGAATCCCCAACCCCCCCCCCTCGGCTACGCCTATGCTTAAGGATATATAATCTTGTCTCAAGAAAACGTTAAATTTTTTTGTGTAATAACAAAAACATCCAAGTTGTTTTTTTAAAGAAAATTAATGATTAATAGCAACAAAAAAAAAAAAAAAAAAAACTAATTTGGCATAGCTTTAGAAGGCGCGATAAATTTCCCTTGTGCTTTTTCCTGATAATTCCAGGTTTTTAAGGTTTTCCAGGTCTGCGGCCACCCCGTTTTAAGAAGAAACAAAATGTTACGTTGTTTTTAATGTGCCAGTGTATTTTAAAAACTTTTATTTGTGAAGGAAAGAATAAAGCAAAAAAAAGAAACTTACCAAAATCTAACGAGTTTGGATAATAATGCTCGTCGAGAGGCTGGACAGTGAAAAACGTTAGAATCGAAAAAGGTTGAATTCGGATATCGAGAGTATCTAGAGGAAGAGTGATCGTGTTCATAAAAGGTTGGCACAAACGAGGCGAGAGTGTCATCGGCATCTGCTCTTTATACCACTGGCCCAATTCAAACAACGACAAATAAGAGCACGAGGAGATTGACGAATTCACTGAACGCGGCTGCGTACTCCAATGGAACATGCACAGGGAGAATTCACAAGATTCTGAAAATGATAATATAATATTATAAAGAGAAAAATACAAAACAAAACAAAAAATAAACCAAGGGTAGTGTGTGTTCTCTTTCATTTGTACGCCAGTGATATAGAATCATCTTCAGTACAATCAACAGATGTTTTGCAAATCGTTACTTACCTTCTCCCACCCAATATGACAAAATAGCTGAGCATTCCATAAAATTAATGAATGCTCAACTAAGCTTATTTTGTCATATGTACTGTATATGTAAATTAACATATATATATGGGTAAGAGAAAGTAAAAACGTTCCGAGAATCGTGATAATATTAAATAAAAAAAAATTCTATTCTTTACCTTCACCATTCATTAGGAATTTATGTGTGTGCAGAGTCCGGCAAGAGATAAAATAGGCGTTTGCATGATCCTCGGAGAAATTACGCAAATCCAAGGCTAGACAGTGTCTACAATCGAGAAAGTCCTGATAGAAATTCGATGAAGATCTTGAAGTTTTTGCTATTGAATCAGCCAGATGGGAATCGCCGAGAGAGTTGCCATTTATTCTCTTGTCCATATCAGCCATCGGTTGAGTTTTTCTAAAGCTTAGCGCATACATCGATGCGAAGTTGGCCTCTTTGCAAACCCACAGGTAACATTGCTTTATTGGATCATCAATCGGCTCGAGGAAGCCGAATCCTTCAACTGGGGTAGTCGGCAGGTTGCCCTTTGTAGCTTTGGAAGTATATCTGTTAACAAAATTGTTGATCTAAATAATACAAACGTTCTTGAAAATTAATACTTAAGTAACAACATATATTTATATTTCGTGGGCTTCACTGCGCGTCAAAAACAACTTGTTTCTTCTTAAAAAGACCCGTTCCCAACAAAACATATCGGGATTGAAAATCGACCTATTTTTCTTTATTTTATTTAAATTGTATTAAATTAATTTGTATTTGTGTTAAATATACTTAGAAATGTTGAAAATATTTCTTATAAAATTAGAATGATTATTATAGAAAGATTAAAAAGATTAGAAGAAACAAAATGTTAAGTTTTTTTTTTGACGCGCACTGTACTTTAATAATTGCCAAATATTCGGTAGAGCAACGGTTCCCATGCGCGGCCCACTTTTTCCGTAAAAAAAACGCTGAGGCCCAGTGTATACTGGGTATAAATGTGTGCATGTATGTGTAAGTAAAATGGGTTGGTACAAAATTACTTTAAAAAAAAATGATTTTATTGCAAAGAGTCGCTTTAAAAAAAAAAACAAATAGTCGGTAAAAAGTCTGTTTTTGGCAAAAAAGTCGCTGTCACTTGAAGCACTGTACAATTTCTTTTGATAACTCGGACACCTTGTATATAATTTTAATAATTTAAATAATTTTCGAGACCTATTCATTTGAATACCTCAATTGGGATTTGGGAACACTAAACACTCACATATTTGTTAAATATAATTTTATTTAATCGAACTGACAAATGAAACAGAATTATGCTGAGCAACTGACATATGAAACAACTTAATCTATCTATTAATTGTGTATTCTTTGAGGAATAAAAGATTCTAAATAATACATTTCTAATAATAATAATAATTTTTTGTCAACATTTGGAATTTTTGTTTTTTCACCTGTAACATTTGTAAGTGAGGTATGAATATTTTTGTCTAACAACTATTTGTAATATTTCACTATATTTGTAGAATGCACTGACGATGATGTTATTGTATTAACATCGAAATATTTGCAATTAATAAATGTAATTAATTGAGGTGAATTTTTGTATTGGCCATTGTCTATTGTTTTATTAATAATCAAATTACGAAGCCAATTTGGAGAAGTATTTACTTTAATACATTTCTAGTTTTATTGTAATTTGGAATTAATTTAGTCCCTTGTGGACGAAAACAAAGGGAATGCTTCAAGTTTTAGCGAAATCTTGAAAATTTTCAAAGTTCAAAGACGATGGAAAAAAAGATGACCTCTGCGGATAAGGGGCGCCCTAATTGATTTGGATACAGGGACCGGGTCTAAATGGCCTCGATGCCGAAAAAGATTATAAATAAATTTTAAAAAAAGAAAAAAAACTCAATGGCCTCAGCACAAAATGCAAAATTAAAAAAAAGCATATTATATTAAAAAATTTGAAAAAGTCTCTGCCAAGCAAAAAAGGCGCAAAGTCGTTTTTGGTAATCTCAAAAAAACGTTTCTTTTTGTGAGATCAGTGAAGAAAATCTGGAAAGGCCTCAAAATTGACAAAAGTCGAAAGAGTTTTTTTCCGCTCTCTAATTATAAGTAATAATTTTTATCTTTCATTAGACGTGCGCGGCCCACAAGGGGTTGGGAATAGAGGGCTGCGATAGAGGCTAAACTTTTCTTTTTTTCTCGGCCTAAGGAAGGCTCTATATCCTTTCAAATTTAACTAAATTAGATTAGATGGTCTTAACACTTGTTGAACGATTTGGCCTCTACTCGTTGCTGGTTGTTTGATCTCTTGTAACTTGAATAAAATACTCACAATACGTCTAATGTTACTAGACTCCATAATTGAAAAACGCCGCATTGAAGGCCAACAGCAAGGATTCCATTTTGGGGCATATAATGAAGTGCAGTGACATCTGCGTACTCCCTCGGAATCGGAACTTGCATTTCATTATAATCTAGCAGAACTTCATTCGAAGAGATATTGTGATCTAAAAGAAAAACAAAAGAAGGAGGTCGTAAAGAAAAGCAGCAACTTCCTTCTCAAACTAGGGCCTACCGTCAAATGGAACAACTTTATTAGTCAAACGCAAACAGCATCAATATATTGAATAGAAACAACAAATTTGCAAAATTCTCACAATATTACGCTAATTAGAATGCACTCAACATGTGTACAGCATTGAATCATTTCAGAAAACAAATTAAATGTTTCTGTCCAAAGTTAAACCTATAACGGGGTAACTTTGGATTTTATGCAAAAACAATTTGCCTGTCCAATTTTAGTCCTAGAAATGGACAATGTCCAAGTCGTCCCATTTCACGGCATTCCTTCGAAACAGGAAGGAGGGAGGGAGGGAACGCAGTTAGATTTTCTTCACTCAAAGTTAATGAAAAAACAAAATTAGTAGTAATTCAATATACAGTATCACAAAGCCAAAGAAGAAAAAAATTTATTAGGAGGGTGGCCACAGAGAAATTGAATTGATTTGAAATTCCCCTGAGAAGTTTCAGGTTTTCCGGAAAAGTTTTTCCATTTTTCCCATGATTTAAAAAGTTTTGAATAAAGTTTTCTTTTTTGATCTTTTTCTCATTTAATAGGAGAATTAAATTCAGGTATGATACACAAGGTTTTTTTGTTTCAATGATTTATTTATTTAACATTAACACTTTATACGTATTTCGACACCATGTGTCATCGTCGGAAGTGAATTACATACTGAATGGACTAGAATCACATTATTTTTCAACTGGGGTAGTCAGAGTGGCTTGAAGGGTGGGGGGGGGGGGAAGAGAAGGGAACAAACATTTTCTAGGAAAATCGTGTTCGGTGATAAACAAAAGCCATAGAAACCACTTAAGACCTCTATTCAAAAATATCAAAAAGGTGTTTGATGCAAAAACAATTGCTCATTCATTCGATTTTGACCTTTTTTGACTGCTTTGTGGATTTCTAATGCTTCTAATAAATCCAATTTTGCTTCCTTTCTGGCCTCATGGATCAATTCGATATTGCCTATTTCACAACTATGAGCACACTCTATTAAAGGTTTAGCAACATTTGAGGTTTCTAGATGTTGATAATAGAAGTGGCTGTTCAGCAATTAGAATGTTGAAGGAAGAGAGGATGTCAGCCACTTCTATTATCAACATCTTTGAACTCATCGAGGAATTAATCATGCTCGGAAAGAACTGATGATGGTTTTATCTAATTAAACCCGAAACGTTTTCTGATTGGAGATTTTTATTCGATAGAGGCTCCTTTTTTGGCTGACATCCTCTCTTCCTTCAACATTCTAATTTGAGGTTTCTATTTTATTAAGTCTAAACGCGCTGAGGTGTTCTTTAGCCCTGGTTTCTAAATTTCTAGTCTCAGGGCTAAAGAACACCATTTGATAAATATTCATTCGCCCTTGTTATTTTGGGAATCAAGAGGATAAACTGTTAAGAGGTGAAATCTTATTTGGTGAGGCAAAAAGAGAGAAATTGTCTTTGCGTTCCATGTCAACCGCCTCAACCTCGGTCAGAAAGGCCAACGAGCCCCGAGAGTCCCGTGCCCCCTCCTCAACCTGAGCGCGCTCTTTGAAGCTTGTTAATTAAGAGGCATAGCGGGAATAGAGAAAAGAAAGAATTTGTTTCGTGTTAGAGGAGGAGGAGTTAAAGATCAAATAAAGAGTTTGAGCTTTTCACGATTACACTTACCGTTAATGATAATACAAATATGATCTAAATTATCTAAAGAATAGGATTTAGCATCTTCGGCTGATTTAATATCAAATTGATTCAAAGCTAGAAGTGTCACGGGATCATTTTCATCTTTTTTCTCTTGTAAATAAAGTGATGGAATATCTAAAAACAAAAACAATCAGAGATGAGAATCTTAGAGATCTAGATTAGAGAATGGTCCTTGATGATTACATTACCTCTTAGACAAAGGTCGAACAAAATGATTTGCCCTCCGGCAAGGCCAGCTGCAGCGACTCCTGACATGGGCTGGAAACATTCCGAGAGGAGATTCAAGTGCTCTGGCCACGCGCTTATTAATGACAGAGTTTTCACCTGCAATCAAACAAATGGGAATATTTATCATTTTAATTTTTTTTTTTGAAAAAGATATCTTGAAGGGGGCCACAAAACAATGGGAGAATCGAAATCTCAAGTTTTGGACCACTTTGGCCAGCCAGCATCTTGACGATAGCATCACGAATATTGTTCTTGAGGGTTTGCGGACGATTGGTATACACCAAGGATATGTATGAGATATGCCTACCCATAAAAAAATCACAAGGTGATAAATCAGGCGAGCGCGCTCTCGAAACTAAAACGCTGAATGATTTAGAGTGTCCAGCGCGCTCGCCAGATTTATCACCCTGTAATTTTTTTTTTTATGGGTATATCTCATAGCTTTGGTGTATACCATTACACAACTTGGAATATATCGCCTGCTGAGAATGCTGAGTGGCCAAGTTCGAAATTCAACAATCCGAGAAAGTTTTATAAACAGCCCGGCAACAAACGAAGAGCAGAGAATAAAAGAGAAGGCGTTTTAACATCGCTTGGTAGGCTTAAATCAAAATTTAAACCCAGCAGGCGATATGTGCATGTTGTTACTGTTGACCAGGGGTGCGAGTCGATTATTTTAGCATTTTCTTGAAAATTTACAAATGTGAGTGATGACCTTTTTTTGGTCGACGAGAGAATATTTTAAGATATATATATATATATATATCGCTGAAATTTGATAAATTCTATTTCAACAAAACATTTACTCAAGGGCTTAATAAAATTAAAACAATGCAGTGTTAAATCTAATATTAATTTTAATAAAACGTTGATTTGATTTTAATTTTATTAAACCCTTGAAACATATAACCTAGAGTAAATGTTTTTGTCGAATTAGAATTTATCAAATTTCAGCGATATAGGGTGGCCCTTATTTTGCAACTCACTAAAAGTTGAGCTCCCACCCCCTATCTTGTTCCAATCAATAAAACAACGATATGGGCAAAAAAAAGCTCAACCGACTGACTGCGAGGCGACCCTCATCGACCATGAAGTTTTGACATTTCCGCTCAGAAGGTCATCTTTTCATATAATTCTTTTTTTAGTTATTTTATTTTCGAGCAGATAACAAAAACAATTTGTTTTGCAGACCGTATCAATTATCCAGCTGCTACTAAATCTTTCTTCTCTTAGGAATAAATAATATTCAATTTTCGTTCGTTCACATATGTATGTTTTGATTATAATATTTTGAAAATGTTCAATGAACATTGTTCATTATATTTCAAGGATTGTTCCTTTGAGAGTCGTCTAGTACTGTAGTTGTCCGATTCAAGTGAAATTTTGTACAGTTTGTTTTTTCGTTTATTGGAAATTGGACCTTGTAGCTAAGGGCCAGATAAGAGAACATTGAAATATATCAATAATTTGTCTTTTAGAGTCAAAGTGTTTACCTTATTAGGGAATCGGATGGCCTTTAAGACGAGGGAGGCTTGAGGGTTTAAAAGGCAGACCAGACTTGTGAGTTCATTTTCAATTCCGACGATTAGAAGATTGAATCCGGGGATATCGAGTACCGCCGTAATTAGAGAATTAAAGGTTTGAAGACTCGGCCCAAATGTCCAGGCTCCAATTTTGGACCCATCGCTTGTTAGTCGGATCTCTATATGCGGGCCTGAAGAGATCCAAGTGTATCTATTATCTAAAAAACAAAAAACAAAGGAATTAGAAAGGAGAGTTTTTAGTTGTGAAAGGGGACATCTTATCGGCATTTTTGTTAAAAATATCGACTTTTGGGTTTCGATTGAATCCGATTCTTCATTATCCCCTATTCAGGTTTTAGCGATGAGAATCCGATATTAAAATGTTCAGGAAATTATCCTCTACAATCAAATAACAATAATCCAATTTGTGAAATTTCCTACAAGAGGGTCCCGCATCACTTTCCACATCACGTATATATATATATAGGTGACTTTATTTATTTATTTTTTAAAATGTCCCACCCACGGTAAATTTTTTTTTTTTTTTTTTTTTTTGCGTTCTCTACTTGTGATTATTTCATTGTTTTTAAAAAAATATTATATATTTTTTAATGGAAACTCTCATGGTTCGAACCTAGAAAATTTATAAAGATTTTCATTTTCTTTTAGATATACAATGAATTAATCACAAGTAGAAAACGAATGGGTGGGACTTTAATATTGTCCCTCACTGTACACAGGGCCTCAGGCCCCCCTTAGTGTACAAGTTTATTAGCGAGAGAAAAATCTGGTGTGACTGTCGCACAGCACACAACTTTCTCTTATCTTCGGTAATCGTAAGTTGTGTTCTGTGCTTGTCAAACCAGATTTTTTTGTGTCGACATGTATTTAGTTTCCGACAGTATGGTACAATTGAATTCAAGATGTAAAATGCCCACGGGGCTTGGGGTAGTTGGTAGCGTGCCTACCTTCTATACCGAACGTCGCGGGTTCGGACCCCAGGCAGTCCGATGATTTTATTTGGATACCAAATGGCTTAAATAAGAATGCCTGGACCCCAAATAAATATATATTAAATCAATAACGGTTATCGTAAAAGTCTTATATGGCCTAAGTTGCCGAAAAGACTGTGTGAATGAGAAAAAGTGTGGAAAAAAAAAAGGAAAAATAAAAACTAAGCTTTCTGAAACAACCAAAATAAAAAGTTTTTAGTTTTATTATAAGGACATTGGCCAAAAATAAATACTTTTGCGTATTATCTGTTTTATTTTTAGATATTTCGATTCCAATGACATAGAATCATCCTGAGTACAATCAACAGATGTTTTGCAAATCGTTATACTCCTCCCATCCAATATGACAAAATAGTTGAGCGGATTCATTAATTTTATGGAATGCTACTGTACTGAGGAAGATTCTATGTCATTGGAATCGAAATATCTACAAATAAAACAGATAATACGCATAAGTATTTATTTTTGGCCAATGTCCTTATAATAAAATTGATCATCCTTACGGCCATCTACAAACAATAAAAAGTTTTTGACGTATATATATATATATATTCTGTATAGATCAATTTAGACTTGATGGGAGAAAATTAGAAAATATAATTAGAACTATTTATGTTTGATGTGACAGTTGAGTCGATTGGGTCTCTGGACTCTAGAATTGATATTTCTAAGCGTGAACGCGAGAATTTATCGAAAAAAAAGGATTTGAGGTAATGGAAAGAAATGGTTTAGATAAAAAATTAATGATTTCAAGAATAAATTTATGTTAGATATAGATTTTTTAGGGGATGAGTGATGAGAAGCAATTAAAGATAAAGCGTGTCCTAAAAGAGGGATCATGTTGCCGAAGAGACGGAAAATGTTGGATATTATTTATATTCGATACCGCCAAGTGGAGTGAGTAAACAAAACAGAAAAAAAAGCAAATTATACGTTCGGGCGAAAAAAAAGAAGAAACCGTCCCTCTACTATACTTATAATTCATTAGAAAGAGACAATTATTATTAAAATTCCTAATTTGATTCATTTTTAAGATCAAATAGCTAAAGCCAAAATCCACCTGATTTTTATGATTTGTTATTAAATATATTTACCTTCAGTTATCCCGCTATGAGAATATTGTTCATCAGATTCAATTTCATCTTGAAAAGCAGTAATTTGTGGAATATCAAAAGATTTCAGACAGCTTATTTGAGTTGCCATTTTTATTTTAATATTCACTTTGATAATTAAAACATTTTTTATATTAAAAAGATTTAATGACAAAACTTTGAAAAAAATAAACTTTTACGTTTTTAGATGTTGTTTGAAATTAGAATATTCATTAATTTAAAAAAATTAAACTTTTCTACTTTTCTATTACATTTCTTTAACACCAATTATCTATGTTTAACACAAGCAAAATACCAGGGAATAAACGGGAAGGGACATCACGTAGTGAAAAATGGAGTGGGCTGATACAGCGTCCCCTACTGGTGTCTACCATTTTTGGCGCCATATTTAAATATAAATTGAAAGGTTTCTTTTTGCCGTGGAAATAAGGATTTTCTCCCGGAATGAATCGAAAAACTATATGCTCACTCAAATGAATCTAAAGGGTTCTCGCCCAAATGAATAAAGTTGTTAGTGAAAAGGTTTTTTTTTTTTTTTTTTGATAAATAAAAAGACAAAGTTCCAAGTGAACATAAAAGTATTTGTCAAAAAGGAAAAATAAATTGATTAAAGAAAATAAACATTATTTTTGTCCTTGAGAAAAACGAATAAAAAATATACAATATATTTGTTAACTATTAAAAAAATGACTAAAGCATATAAAACATTTCTTTTTCGGAAAATTTCTATAAAAGGTCTCGAGTTTAAAGTTAAAATAATAAAATTAATATCAAATGATTAAAGAATAACATTTAAATATAATATTTAAAAAATTAATACCTCCAAACTTCCAAGAAAATATAAATTCAGCTAAGAACATCGTTGTTTATATAAAAATGGGATTAAGACTATAAAAAATTGAATGTACGGTATGTAAAATATATAATATAAGTTAATTCTTCTATTTCTTCAAATATTAACATGCTTTTTTGGATTTAAAATTCTTCAATGAATATCTATCAAGGGATTTAAAAGTTTAAATATTTTTTGTGTAATTGCCCCCCCCCCCCCCCGAAATTTTTAATTCTTCTATTTCTTCAAATATTAACATGCTTTTTTGGATTTAAAATTCTTCAATGAATATCTATCAAGGGATTTAAAAGTTTAAATATTTTTTGTGTAATTGCCCCCCCCCCGAAATTTTTAATTCTTCTATTTCTTCAAATATTAACATGCTTTTTTGGATTTAAAATTCTTGAATGAATATCTATCAAGGGATTTAAAAGTTTAAATATTTTTTGTGTAATTGCCCCCCCCCCCCCCCGAAATTTTTAATTCTTCTATTTCTTCAAATATTAACATGCTTTTTTGGATTTAAAATTCTTCAATGAATATCTATCAATGGGTTTAAAAGTTTAAATATTTTTTGTGTAATTGCCCCCCCCCCGAAATTTTTAATTCTTCTATTTCTTCAAATATTAACATCTTTTTTGGATTTAAAATTCTTCAATGAATATCTATCAATGGGTTTAAAAGTTTAAATATTTTTTGTGTAATTGCCCCCCCCCCCGAAATTTTTAATTCTTCTATTTCTTCAAATATTAACATGCTTTTTTGGATTTAAAATTCTTGAATGAATATCTATCAAGGGGTTTAAAAGTTTAAATATTTTTTGTGTAATTGCCCCCCCCCCCCCGAAATTTTTAATTCTTGTGTTTCTTCAAATAAAAACATGCTTTTTGGATTTAAAATTCTTGAATGAATATCTATCAAGGGGTTCAAAAGTTGAAAGATTTTTTGTATAATTGCCCCCACCCCCGAAATTTTTAATTCTTTTGTTTCTTCAAATATTAACATGCTTTTTTGGATTTAAAATTCTTCAATGAATATCTATCAAGGGGTTTAAAAGTTTAAATATTTTTTGTGTAATTGCCCCCCCCCCCCGAAATTTTTAATTCTTCTATTTCTTCAAATATTAACATGCTTTTTTGGATTTAAAATTCTTGAATGAATATCTATCAAGGGGTTCAAAAGTTTAAAGATTTTTTGTATAATTCCCCCCCCCCCCGAAATTTTTAATTCTTTTGTTTCTTCAAATAAAAACATGCTTTTTTGGATTTAAAATTCTTGAATGAATATCTATCAAGGGGTTTAAAAGTTGAAAGATTTTTTGTATAATTGCCCCCCACCCCCGAAATTTTTAATTCTTCTGTTTCTTCAAATATTAACATGCTTTTTTGGATTTAAAATTCTTGAATGAATATCTATCAAGGGGTTTAAAAGTTGAAAGATCTTTTGTATAATTGCCCCCCCACCCCCGAAATTTTTAATTCTTCTGTTTCTTCAAATATTAACATGCTTTTTTGGATTTAAAATTCTTGAATGAATATCTATCAAGGGGTTCAAAAGTTTAAAGATTTTTTGTATAATTCCCCCCCCCCCCCCCCCCGAAATTTTTAATTCTTTTGTTTCTTCAAATATTAACATGCTTTTTTGGATTTAAAATTCTTCAATGAATATCTATCAAGGGGTTTGAAAGTTGAAAGATTTTTTGTGCAATTGCCCCGAAATTTTTATTTTAAAATTCTTGATTTTTTTTAATAGGTCCCTGTCCGCCTGATTTCATTTGCATGCCCGTTGGCTCTAATCAGTTTATTAAAGGGAAATTTAGGCTTGCTTCTTGCCCGTAATTTTCTCATGGCCTTCAAAACCCAGAGGCCGGGCAGGGCGAATACTCAAATTTTTAAACTTGATTCATTGTATTTTCATTTAGGTGAAAATAATATGGGCTTTAAAATTAAGAGAAAAACTACTGATCACGCACCGAGACGCCGCCCGCCAGGGCCAAGTTGAGATGGGCGCGGCGAAGCCGCGCCTTTCTCAACTTGTATCTTTATATATCCGTTAAACCTGTCCAAGAAATAAACTACTAGTTAGAGTTATTCTTAATATAATTATTGGACTGCATCCACACTCTTTCATTTTATACATATAATTGTTATACCCATTATTTTTATTATTACATATAAATTTTTTACTTTCTCTTACCCTATATATGATATATACAGAGAGAGAAAGTATTGTTTTTTTGAATTTTAATTAAACTGTGTGATGCAACATTGTGCAATATATTCGTTCAGATGATGAAGAAGGAGGGAGAAGGAGTTCCCGAGACGGGGTCGCAGTCTTCCTTAAGAACAAGGCCTGAATCAGCATTCAGTCATCATTTCTCCATTAAAAATAAACTAATTTATTAACGATTACAAAGTATATATTTGCTCTTTCTTACCATGCAGTATCCATCAATGGGAATGACTTCGAGTCGATCTAAAAGAGCGGCTGGCATGTGATTAGTGACATTCGCTGTAGCGATAAACATCACTTTTGAAAGGTCAAAAGGAATATTCAAATAATGATCAACGAAAGCTCGATTTTGTTCGGGATCAAGAACTTCAAGCATTGCTGCCGACGGGTCGCCGAATTTATCAGAAGTCTAAAAAAAAAATTAAAATTTGCTGAGCGAGAAAATATCTATACAACTTATCAATCGTCTTATGATCGATTAATGTACAATTTGAATAACAAAGGATCTCACGCTCTGTTTGACCAGCTTACCGTTGGGGAAAAGTAATTAAAATAAACCCAGTGGATGCTTAGTTGTCTATTGCGAAGTTTCGGTCAAAATTTATTGTCCCATCATCAGTAGTTTCTGCCTGATATAAAATTACACTCATGATAGGCTGATAAGTTTGAGCTAGAACGTTTAAATAGACAAACATTCACAGGGCTTCTGCTTTTATTTCTTTATTAGAGCTACAGCCATTTTCACCGTTATTTATTAAATTATCTAATGAAACAAGTCAAGAATTAAAATAAAGTCTTGTACCAATTTGTCAATTTCATCCAAAACAATGACCGGATTGTTGGTTTTGACATAACGCAGAGCTTGTATGATTTTTCCAGGCTGAGAGGCCAGATATGTCCTGCTATGTCCTCGAATTGTGGTCTGATTATGTACGCCACCTGAAAAATAAATGAGTCTTGATTAACATTAACTACATATATAATATGAAGAGTTGCGTTAAAGGATATAATTAGTTACCTAGAGAAATTCTAAAAAATTTCCTGCCCAGCGCTTCAGCAATGCATGTGGCTATGCTTGTTTTTCCAGTTCCTGGTGGCCCAGAAAAACACAAAATGGGACCCTTGGCGTCTGACTTGAGCCTTCGAACTGCTAAATACTCAAGAATGCGCCGTTTTTGTTTATGCATTCCAAAATGATATTTATCCAACACCTAAAATAGAGAAATTGTTGAGACAATCTTTACTTTTTTGGTCGCTCTGCGACACAGAAGTTGTGTTCTGTGCTTTCACATCAGATTTTATATATATATATATATATATATATATAAAAAAAGATATCGTATTACAGTATATTAAATAAAAAAATAAAATAAACCTTAAGGGGGTTGGAGAGTAATAACCAGCAAATTTATAGCTCCACCTGACGTCCTTTTATTTGGCAGATATTTCGATGCGTAGAACACACATCATCTTCAGTGCCGCGAGGATATATTAGGTGGGCTTTGTCTATTTATATCAAATGCCTTAGGGGCGTTATACATAACGGAGGTGCCTTCTCTAAGCTGATGACCGCTCTGTGTCCATAGCGAAATATCTGCCAAATAAAGGACGTCAGGTGGAGCTATAAATTTGCTGGTTATTACTCTCCAACCCCCTTACTCTACTCATCCCAGCCTGATATTCAAACTAAAATAAACCTTTTTGCAAAATTGGATATCAATTTGGTCTTTGGTTGATTTGCTCCAAGGCAAGTCGAGAACAAGGTCCAGATAATTCCTTATTACTTGAGACTCGGCTGACATCATCATCGATGACATCCTCGTGAGCTCGTTTTTGGCAATCTTCTCCACTTCAGGAGGCAACTTGGCTTCCCTTCAAAAAGAAAAAGAATTAATTTTTATTTGCGTATCTATCGGATAGCAATTTTTTTGTCAAAATTGTAAATACTAAAAAAGTTTCATTTATTTTGTAATTTATTAGTGACATCTCAAGAGTAATGATAATATCTACAAGCTTTTATATTTTATTAAGCAAAAGCAGTCAAGACGATGATGGTTCGGCGAAGATCAATCGAAACATTTGAAATTAAATTTATGTATAGTGCCTGAACGATAATTCGGGACAAAATGAGAAAATATTGTATATACACTCAACAGCAAAAAAACAGTCCACTCAATATTGCCAAGACCACTTGCTATGTTTTTCGACTTTGGGTAGATGCCCAGCTTAGCTAATATAGCACTTTTGAAAATTTATCAACTTCAAATGTGTTTTGAATGATGTAGTGAGGTGTAGAAGAAAATAAACAATAAAAAACGCATTTTAATTAATATATGAAACCGAAATTTACCGCTTTTTCGTGGGAGGGTTTAATCTGTGCTTTGATAATAAATTTTCAATATTTGGTTTCAATTTAGTGAGGTATAATGGTATAATATTCCATAATGTGAGATAAGTAACAGGTATATCTTTTTGAAGCCAGAACAGCTGAATTCATGGTATTAATTCCATTAATGGAAAGTCAAAATTAAAATGTATGGCCAAATGATGATTACATAGCCGAGGTTAAATTACAAAAAA
This sequence comes from Euborellia annulipes, assembly GCA_023213315.1. Lineage (NCBI taxonomy): Eukaryota > Metazoa > Arthropoda > Insecta > Dermaptera > Anisolabididae > Euborellia > Euborellia annulipes. The sequence continues at coordinate 3,682 of JAKCPI010014789.1, read as the reverse complement.
TAAAATAAATAAGATCGACTATCGTGGACTCCCGTTTACATCTCATAGACTCCCAAATCTTTTTTTCGCTCCCATGGACCCCTGTCGATATAGACCACTTTGGGAATCACTGGTCTATAAAATTGTTATTTGAGCTCATTGAAATTTTTTTTTCACATTTAATTGAAAGTATGAACATACTTGATATATTTTTTTAAAATCAATTTCAAGTAAAAATAAATAAATAAATAAAAATGCATTTCACGTTTCATTTAAATTTTCAATAGCTCGATGCCACGTCTTAATATGAATATATTTTTGCGAACAAATTAAAAAATGGCCGAAATAAAGTACACACTAATATTATATATATATTCTGGAAAACTTCAGCGCCTGGGTGTATGCGAAAATATGTTTTCTTCATATATACCATTATATATATATATGAGTTGTATGACCATCTTAACAAAACTGATTTTCTCCCATCTCCAGCAGCATCAATAATAATTTTTAAAAGTTTCATAATTACATTTATTTATTGAATTACAAATTATGAATAGAAATCTTCAAATTCAGAGTGATGATTGGAGGATGGAGCGTCTTGAAAAAGATGTGAAGATCTCGATCTGGACCTATGCTTCCTTTTTGGGGAATCTGGTGAAGCAGGCACCAAAGGTGGAGTCCCTCGAAGTAGCCTTCGTCGTTTTGAATCATTTGAGATATGACTGGAGCTCAGCCGTCGAGGAACATCCTCTCGAGTGTAAACCGAAGGCAACAACGGATTATCCATCTTCTCTTTACTGCTTCTCACACGTTTATAAGCGACTGGAATTCGAAAAATGCCACAGAGACGAATTAATTGTCCACAAGCGACCAGCTCATCGGTGAGTTTGCGCAATTTCTTCTCCAAATCTTCCTCTTTCACGCCACTAAAATTATTCCGGACTAGAATGTATAGTTGAGAGAAATCGAGTGGTTTGCTGCTCAGCACCGACAAAACAAAAACGCGTAAACGTTGAATGAATTTTCGCTCTCTGGTCAACGCGCAGATATTCCTCCGCGAGACCTCAGGCAATGGGGTGTCGTATTTGGAATCCGGTTTCGAACCATGTTTCCTTTTTGCTTGTCTCTTCCTTTCTAGGAACCCACCATCGTCGTTGCCACTTGCAGTCGATGGTGTAAATCGTGTATCATTGTATGATCGCCGATGACGTTTCACTTTTTTCCCTGGTGAACTCGAGTCCCGTTTTCTTTTTCTTCTAACATGTTCAAGCATATTTTGTAAATTATTTGAAATTTAAAATTACATATTAATCGAAATTTGTTTTTGTATTTGATCCAAAGAATATAAATATTGCTTTGTCACTGCCAAAGAGATTCATTAATTATTTCTAATTCAAAATCACAACTAAAAATAAGAAATATTAAATATCTTTATAATGGAATAATAATATATTTATATGGAATAATATATACTGCAGCTAATATAAAGAATATGTTAATGTCTCGTTTTCTATGATAAATGACTTTTTCGGATTCCTTTCTTTTGCCTTTCTCTTTATTAACCTAAAAAAGAGCGCGAGAACTAATTTGGTGGAAATGTCTCTAAAAATAACGAAAATTTTGAAGAAATATGAAGATGAATTTAACCTTTAAAAAAGGTGTTTTAATCAAGGTCTTGTTTTAACTTACTTTTCCCGAGTTTTTTTTATCTTGATCCATTGTATTTATCAGCTAAATAAACAGCAATTGAGCTATTATTGGTTGTGATTACTAGAATATTAAATAAATTATGTAGAAAAATCTTTGCTTATTTATCTGCTAATAACGGTAGTGAAGCTAACTTCTTGTTAATAAACCTAAATCTCTGCCCTTTTGAATATTCTTTTTAAGGTCTTTTTTTCATAATTATAATACAATTTCAGGGATCCGGAGGCGGCTCGCGACTTTCGGTTAAAGATGGTCGGTTCTGTTTTAGATTTAAAAATGTTCAAAGTAGAGGAAATGAACTTTTAAATCACTATCATTAAAATTAGCTCATATTGATTTATTTCAGATTGGTTTTCGTGCATTTTTTTGCATTCTTTGTTGTTTTTATATTCTTTATTGATTTTTTTTTTACTAATAAAAAGTGAGCTTCAATATTCTTGAGTAAATAAACATTTTTTAGGAATAATTCTACTAGCCCTATATAATTTATTCTAGTAATCAAAACCAAAATAACTCAATTACTCTTTATTTGCTGATAATAGATCAAGAAAAAAATTAGAAAAAGCAAAAACACCTTTTTTAAAGGTTAAATTCATCTTAATATTTCTTCAAAATTTTCGTTATTTTTAGAGATATTTGGTCCAAATTGACTTTCTGCGCTAGCTCTTAATATTTGATTTATGTAAGATAAAAAAAAAACATACTTAATTCGCCGAAGCCAAGCATCTTGATCAGTATTGCGCATTGAAGAAGATGCCCCTGGCATTCCGAATCCAAATTGTTTTGTGGGGTTCATTGAGTTAATAAGAGGTCTCATCGCTCTCAAACGCATCGCTGCTCGGTCGTTCCCTGACCGATTGGAGCCAATCGTATTTAAAACTAAACAAAAAAAAATTATCTATTAAATTTCGGCAAATTCTATCGAAAAAAAGGAATGTATAATTAAAGATTGGAAATTTAATCTTTTAGAACTAATATATAGCCCTAGGAATTATTTCTCCAGAATTACAAAAAATCACCAGATAATAGGCTCTAAATCATAATTTATTGGCTACCATTTTGAAAGGGGCCTGAAAAGATTACCGACCCCTGGTTTAGATCAATAATTGGAAGGAACTTTTGTAATAATCAAATAAAATTTGAATTTTCCTGGATGATTTGACCTTTTTAAATAATGCTCAAGATTTTGAGCTTACAATTTCTATTTTAAATGTGATAAATAAAATAAATAATACCGCTAATCTGTTCCTCCAACATGGCAATTATTAATTCTAAACGTTTATTCAAATCCAGGGTAGTGAGAATCTCGATTCGATTAGAGGCTGGTCCAACAATCATAAAAGCTAAAGCATCAATAATAAAATGTAAACGATTCGTTTTCAAAAGCGCCTAAAAAAAAAAAATGAAAATTATCAAATACAGGATTTAATTAATTTCTTATAAAATGACTATTTACTGTAAGATCATCTAAATCAAATTTTGGAAGTTGAGTAAAATTATAAAATTGTTCAAGTTTTTTCTTTATCTCTTCGATAAGAGTGTTGTTTATATCTGAAACAAAAAAATAAAAATAAAAATACCATAGCTCTTTCTTTTTCAAGAAAGAAAATACTTTATTGTAACAAGAATTAATTTAAATTATTAAATAAATAACCTTGAAGGTTGATGGGGAGGTTATCAATTTGTGAGACGAGACCAACGTGATATGGAGCCACCTGGACCACCTTGTGAACTCGAATTCGACAGAGGCCTTGAACGATCAATGATAATTTAAGATTAGGACCTGGAAGAGCTTCGATTCCAACCAAACGAAGCAACGCAGCCAATGCTATTCTCAAGCTGAAAACAAAATTAATAAATATTTTTAATTATTTATTATTACAATTATAATAAAGCATCTAATTTCTTTCTTATTTGGTCCCGTTTATTTCTCTCTTTCTCTTAAGTTAATAATGAGATTTACTTTAGGGAATACAGAGTCAGGGCGGAACTA